>JAEOAE010002915.1:0-61268 GCA_036365155.1 Meriones psammophilus
TTGGCCTTTGATTTCCTTTTATCTGTCTGCAGCCAGGATCTTTAGGTCTTCCCCACAGTTTCTGTCAGTTTAGATGGAATATATTTAATTTGTGTCATGTTGAATCAAACATATTGCTTGCCCAGTATATTTCCTGACACACATTTTGGAATTGGGTCGTTTATGTGCTGATCTGATTCCAGCAGTCCTTTATAATGTATATTGCAGGTGTTTGCAACTTTCTCCCATTTAGACAATTTAAAAAATCATTTTTTCTATTTTGTGGAGATATTATTTTTATCTGTTTATGACCACCTTTTAAAAATGGATTAGATCTTTTCATAACTGTTTGAAATATAGAATTATATTTTATATTTTTAAACTTTCATGTCATAATGTCTAGAACATTGTTTGCATTCTAATGGGTAAACATGCTGAAACTTAGATACAACCTGAATGTGCAGAGGTATCTCAAAGACAGTTGCCATCTCTAACAGTTCATAACTTAATGACACTTTCCAGAATTTAAAGCAATAGGACATTTGGAATTCTGTATATAACTATGGCATAGTACATATGTTTCAGTTCTCAAACTCTACAAATGGAGAGCACATGTCACTGCCAGAGCTCTTTCTGAGAGCAATGCCAATTAGGATCTGCATTTCTACTTTAGTATATTGTCTTTTGAACTTGATAAGTCTACCAGAGATTGACCTCTTGCTGAAGCTTTCTATCCAGCATGTCAATGAAATGCATTTCTGCATTTTTTAAGCCTTTGTGATTTGCCTCATCTGGAGATACCTCGTTTGATGTTATTTTAAGTTCAGATTAGATTTCTCTGAAGGTTTCCTGGCAGTTCAAATATTCCTCCAACCTGTTCTGTGTCCTTTAATTTAGCATATAATTTCTCCAGTCGCTTTCTCCAAGTTTGGCTATTCCTGACCTCTCCAAAGAGGATAAAAAACTAATCATCAGTAGAATAAATTATTTGAATGCTAGAAAACAAAGTCAAATCCAGAAGCACTGTGTCACTGTACCTTCCCTCCATTTCCAACACAGACATTAATTTTCTTTCAAAATCTCCCAAGGAGGCTGTTAGACCAAGCTTCCCTTCTAGCCTCCCACCAGTTCAGGTGCTTTGGAAGCTTCTCCATTTGTTTGGCTCCTGCTTCCAGGAGGGCTATCGCTTCTCTTCCTCAGCCTCCCCAACTCTGGTTGGATTGTGGGTCCCTGATGTTTGGCTCCTCTGTCATGTGTGTACACTGGACCTTTCTCAAAGAAGATTCATCATTTTCCTTTTGATGAAAGTTCTGGCTTTAAGAACTTTTTGCTTGTATTTAAAAACCACTCTTTTTTATTTGCATAGGTGCTAAGCTCCTAAAAGGACTGCCTCTGTTTTCTCTCTAGGTTTTTTGTAACAGTGTTTGTCTTTCTGCAACTTGGGCGGAGGTCTGGCTGGTTCTTCCTGAACACAAGGAAGCTGTGAGCTGCTGCCTTAGAAACTGGGGTTCCTCTCTTTTTTTAATTATCATTTTACTCAGTTCATATACTGTTAAACAGCTAGTTTGTTCACCAAATGTTTTAATACTTTTTAAATATTTCTGGATAGTATTATAGATTGCTTTCTAAACATACACTTAATTTTCAAGATTATACCAATTAAATTGTTTTGAATTCTGCTTTAATGACAGTCTCTTTAAAACACAGACATGATATTCATGGTCCTTGATCCTAACATTAGAGTTAATTTTTATTTCTTCCATGGTATAGAATTTTACCTTTTATAATTACATATGAAATATATGTAATATATATATATGCACATATATATTTAGAGAAAGTGTGTCTGGTTATTTTGTAATAAGTTGTTACTGCATTTTAACTAACTGTCAGGTTTCATTGGTCTTCTATGAGGAAGACAACGGATACAAAGTTTGTAAAAGTGTAGAAATCAGAATGCAGTCAATATTTACGGTGGCTTATTAAGTTGAATGCTTTAGGTTCTTTTTGTAAAGTCCATGACCTCACTCTCCTGGAATAATTTTCTAGGTTTCTAATACCAGACATGTTTTCCATTTTCTGTGTTGGGCCTTCAGTTCAACTGAAGAGGTGTTAGTTACCATCAAAATATGAGTGCCGCTATGGAAAACCATAGAGATATCTTGCCATGGTAATTACTGTTGTAGTTTATAGGTACAGCTGTGTAACACTGTTGGTTGCTTGCCGACATTATAAGCCCACATAAAAACATCCAGTGCTTTGAAAGCTAGTCTTCATTCAGGAGGCTTTCAGTTCAAACCCAACTTGACTTCTCTGACACCTGTTTCTGAAGTCCATGTTGGCTTCAAGAAGTGGGGGCTTGCCTTCAAATTCTGGGATAGAACCAAATTAACAGCAGCAACCTAAGGGTTTTTCACGTTTGTTGGACAATGTTCATGTGAAAGAGAATTTTTTCCATGCATGGCACTGGTGCTTTTATTACATAGTAGTCTACGTCCTCTGTGGGGAACATTGGTGGCCCATGTGTCATAACTTTTTACAAACTATATGTATGTTTACATAGACACATACACATGTCTTAGAGATGTCTTATTAACGACATTCTTTCTACCAGGGAATGGCCTGAACTTTCTCAAGGTCACTATAGCTATGCATTTTTCAGCTTTAATCATCTTTTCAAAAAGGCAAATCTTGGTTTCTCTCTTTAAATTGCATTTTCTTTAAATGCATCATAGCTCTAATCTCTTATTATTATTTAGTCCCTAGTGTTTCTTAGTAATTACAATGTTATTTTTTATTTTCTCAAGTGTTCTGTATTATTTACTTCCATATAGAAAATTGTCTCCTATAGCCCAGGCTTGTCTCATGCTATGTAATTGCAAATTGCCTTGAATACTAAATCCTGTGTCTGCTTCCTAGTGCTGAGAAGACAGTCCTGACTCAATCCAGGATGGTCCTTACTGGTCAATGAGAAGAAAAAGTAGGCCAGTGAATGAGTCTTCCAAACATTCTGGCTTTTATTGGAGCCTTACAAATGAAGAAGGAACTGTGTAAGAACTGAGATAACTGACCAGTATTGGAGCTTTTTACTCACAGAACCAGAAGGGATGGGAAAGAAAGAGGGAGGAAGCTTTCTTGCTTTGACAGTAGTTGACATTAACAATATGAAGTGAGGTAGTCAATTATAGATGATCAATAAATGTCCTGATTGGACATTTGTGTGCTCTAGAGCACAGGCATTCAAGAATCAGAATAAAGAACTAACCTTCTCAAGAGGAAGACATGCCTGCTCTAAATTGTATATCACATGGGATTTTGTTGTTGTTGTCGTTTTGGTTTTTTGTTTGTTTGTTTGTTTGTTTTTGCTTTTCTTCCTGGGTTGTCTGATACCTACCAGGTGAAAAGTAGCTGCAGTTTCACTGACCCCACTGTAAAGGCACACGATAACAATGTCATTTGCTTTCCTAAAATCTCTCTTTAATTGTCAGCATTTTTGGCAGCCTTCCTCCTGTGGACAGATGGTTCACTACACTGAAAGATGAGTAATGGGTTGTTCAAGCTATCCACCTCGATTTCAGGAGGAGGAGAAGGGGAAGTGATTCCTGAGTGCTGGAGGACAGAAGGGTAGGCTATTAGACAACAGGCACAAATATACTGACAAAGAAATCTCCGCAGATCTGGAAAAGGTGTGGCCCTGATTCTCCACATATGGACCAAAAGTTCAAGTCATGGATCCAAGGTGTCTGCGCGGAGCATAGCCTTCTCCAGAGTCAGCTTCTTCCCTAAGCCAGGTCCTCATTGCTTTTGTAATTAGCCAACTTCCATTCATTCCTCCTGGGCGAGGAAGCACTTTGCTTTGCCTCTTCAGTACACTGGGAGCCTAGGGGAGGTGCTCATGTCGCTCAAAACTCACTGACCAATCAGGACTTCCAGCGGAGGCCTGTAATCAGAGGAAGGGGAGGGTTTTTCCTGGAGGTTTGTTACAGGTTCGCTTTGGTAGCTGAGCTCTCTGGAGTGTTTGGCGTGCAGTGGTCTGAGCTCAGCTGCTGGGTCCTGTGAGGGGATTTCAGGCGACTTTCAAAGCAGCGACATGGTGAGTGTGTGGCCTCCGCCGCCAACGTGGTGGTGATGCAGGAGGCTAATCAGCAGGAGCTGGTGTGGTTGGTCCTTCCTGGGCTGGATGGAAACGGGGAGCCATCCTCTGCTTCTGAGGTCCTTTGTCCTGGCCTTAGGAATGCTGAGCTGTGTGAGTCCCACGTGGTAGAAGTGGGATGGACTGTGAGCAGACTGCATGTGGGAACCTGGGCACTGTTAAGACTGAAATCCTGGGACAAATGGCTGAGGTTCCTATTTAACAGTTCAGAGCAGAATTAGCTAGCATGTTTCCCAGCATCGCTGAGTCCCTCCCTGTTTACAGGCTGCGGCTGGCATACACTGCCCTCTAGCCCAGGGCTCGGGCCCTTAACCCAGCATCCACTTCTTTCTGTTATCTATCCAATTTGGTTACCTAATCTGTTTCATCTATTATTTACTGTCATAGTCTCATGGTTTGGCCCTTTCCTCTCCTCCCATGGCTCAGGGATGTGTGCACCTTGGGCTCTCCCAGAAGTACTTGCCGGTGTGTGTGCCTTTCTAGGGATAATAAATTTTCTCCCCACCATACCTAGGAAGAATCATGTCATTTAATTTTTAGTTTTTCATTCATCTCTTATTTGCTACTCTTTTCTTTCAAATTCAAGGCTCCTTTAGGCTTCAGTTTTTGTTACTGTTTGCATTTGACTGAGGGATGATGCAGGAATTCTCAGCTGTGAGGTAGAGATGGATGCATTGGACAGTGAGAGTGTAATGAAATGTATACATGCAGTACCCTGTGACTTGTAAAATGAACATGTACCCTGGGAGAGTGGAAACATTTATTAAAATACTAATTTACTAGGCTGAGGCTCTGTCTGCCCTAGGGCAGAGCTGAGATTGTTTGTGCGGTCTGAGTCCCCTTATCTCTAATCCTCCATAGAGGATCTGCCAGAGCCCTGAGGCCCAAATGCTTGGTTTAAGCAAATGATGATGGACTCTGGGGAAGCTACACAACCAGGAAGGAGCACCAGTAAAAGTACCTTGCAGAGTCTTTCCAAGATTCTTCTCTGGTGCTTCTAAAGTGATCAATATCCAGGACCACAAGCTATGCCATGGAGACAATGGGGTTCATTGTTGCCAGTCCCAGAAAAGCTGTTCTGCTGAGCCAGGAGAGTTCCATGTGTTAGAAGTGGGATGGATTGTGAGCCAGTATGTATGTGGTGCCCTGGGCAGAGGCCCTTGCCCTGTCAGCTTTTCAGAGTGTGGATTCCCTGGTGAGGAGGAGACTCTGCGGCTCTGGCCTCTAAAAGGGACTCTCATTGTCCTGTTTATGTTGCCGTGAGGCTTACTACTGTCTTTTCTGTGTGTCTTTCTGGGTCTGTGTTATGTCACTCAGAAGATCTTTTCTAGTTGCATCCATTTGCCTGAAAATTTCATGATTTCCTTGTTTTTAATGGCTGGGTAGTATTCTATTGTGTAAATATCAGTTTCTTTACCCAGTCTTCGGTTGAGAGGCATAGAGATTGTTTCCAGTTTCTGGTTACTAGAAATGATGCTGCTATGAGCATGGTTGAGGGAATGTCCTTGTTGGATGGTGGAGTAACTTTCAGGTGTGTGCCCAGGAGTGGTATAGCTGGGTCTTTCGGTGTGTCTTTTCCCAATTTTCTGAGAAAGTTCCAGCATGATTTCCAAAGTGGTTATATAAATTTGCTCCCCCACCAGCAATGGAGGAGTGTTCCCCTTTCTGTACATCCTTGCCAGCATGTGTTGCTACTTGAGGTTTTGGCCATAGTCATTCTGACAAGTGTAAGATGGAGTCTCACAGACAGTTTTGATTTGCATTTCCCTGATGAGTAAGGATGTTGAGCCCTTTTTTAGTGTTTATGCACTGCTGAGAATTCTCTATGCCTGTGTCCCATTTTTAATTGGATTATTTTGTCTGTTGGTGTTTAATTTCTTGATTTCTTTAATATAATTCTGGATATTAGCCCTTTGTCAGATGTAGAGGGTGAAGACCTTTTTCAATCTGTAGATGGCCATCTCCTCTTGTTCATAGTGTCAATTGCTGTACAAAAGCTTTTGTTCCATTTATTAATTGTACCTTATAGAGCCTGCACTGCAGGTGTTCTATTCAGGAAGTTGTCTCTTGGACCAGTGAGTTCAAAGGAGTTACACAATTTCTCCTCTGGCAGTTTTCGTGAATCTGACTTTATGTTTAAGTTTTTGTTCCACTTGGAATTGAGTTTTGTGCAGGGTGAGAAATACGTATCTGTTTGTATTTTTCTACTTGTGGACATGTATTTGGAGCAGCACTTTTTGTTGAAGATGCTGTCTTTTTCCATTGTATGGTTTTGGCTCCTTTGTCCAAAAGCAATTGTGTATAGGTGTGTGGGTTTATTTCTGGATCTTTGATTTGTTTCCATTGATCACCCAGCCTACTTCTATGCCAGTACCATGCAGTTTTTATTACTATTACTTTTAGTATATCTTGAAGTCAGGTATGGAGATACCTCCAGTAGTTCATCTCCAGACTTTGGAATAGTCTTATGTCTGATGAAATATGTCCAGGAGAACCCAAATTGGTTCTGGCTTTCAGATGTAGCCTCACAGTACTGGGTATTTTGATGTAAGGGCACAGGCACAGGTGACCTGAAGGTTGAGGCATGGGATTTTTTTTTTTTTTTTGGTAGCAAAAGTATTACTTTGGAATGAAATAAGCAGGAATGCCACAATTTGACATCAGGTTTTTTTAAAAAAAAAAACAACTAGGAATTATATTTAATATTACTGAGAGTAAAACTGTAAGCTTTCCTTTTTGAAATACCTACTTTATTCTTGGTTCTTAAATACCTCTACCTCCCTTCCACTCACTACCCCTAGTTAGGAGAGAAAACAGTTAGTACAGAGAAGGAATGCCGATCTCCAGCTACTTAATGCTGATTAGGGTCATTGAGTTCTTTAGTGCAATAACTGTCTCAGTTGGGTGGATTCCAGAAGCCCACTGAAACAGCAAACAACAAATGGCATTGTTTGTTTAAATCTCTTTGATTTGGGTTTTTTGGAAGAGGAGCCAGTGCTCCTGACCTGAGCCATCACTTCAACACTTTATTTGGATTCTTAAACCTATACCTCCCTTACAACCCTTATTCCTTCCAAAACCCCCAATTGTTAAAGGATAGAGAATGATAGAGGGGAAAGAAATATAGGTCTCTTTAAATGCATCCTGTAGATTAGGGTGGTCAGAACCTTTGGAGCAATACGTCTTAGTCACCAGGATATCCAGCAGCCCAACAAACCAGCAATGACAAACACAGTAGCAGTGTGGGTGAACAGCATCAGGAAGAGCAGCAGCTTCTTTCTGCTTCAAAGACCCAGAACCCTCTCATGTATTTGTATGTGTACCCTCTCCAGAAGACTCAGAATTAAACTATGTGCAGGTGGCAAAACCACAGGCCTGCTAGAGCATGAGACAATCATAAGTAACAGCTGTGGACAAACTGAAGCAGTCTTGTGCTCCACACCTGGGGTTAAAAGAAAAACACATTCACATAACTTGAGTGGGATTTTAAAGAAACAAAAAAAATTTAATACAATTGCTGTTTCTATTATTTTGGATATTTCCCCTCTGTCTTTAATTTTGTTTAGGGAAGGGTTTGTTTATCTTGTTTGTTTTTCCCAAAGAACCAACCCTTTGTTTCATTGTTTCTTTATCTTCTCTTTCTATTTATTGGATTATACGTCTAAGTGCTCTTTGGTTGTGTGGGAGTTTTGTTCTTGGAATTCTGGTAGGGTTCTCCAGTTTCAGAAAGTGTGTTGTACCAGTGTTACGTTTTTAATGACCTGCTTGTCTAGTGTGTTCAAGGTGTTAGGCTTGCTCGGATGGTATGGAGTGGATGGTGCCACATGTGTTCTGTTGGTCACTAGGCAAGATCCTGAGAATTGAGTGTGTTGTAACAATGATGGGGAGGATCCCTGTATAATGTCTTGTTCTCTATGCAAGCATGGCCTATGGTTGAGCTGAGGACTTGGGAGTGGGATCCCAGAAGCAGAACAGAGAGTGGGACTGTGTAATCCACAGGAGACTTGGACACAGGAAAGGGGAGTTGTCACTGCTGTTCTTTTGGAGTGCAATTGGAAACCATGAGAATTGGGTCTTCAGTAACAGAGAGTGGAAAAGGTACACAGAATCAAGTAGGAGAATATCATTGAATATTTATTTCTTTTTTGTGTGCTTCTTTGGAGGAAGGTATAAAAGGTTTTGTAGGAAGAACCTGTCTAGATTCCTTACTGGGGATTGGATTTGAGTTTCTATGATCTCAAACAATTTCCTTTTGTTTCTATCTGTGTTGTGATTGAAAATGATCATTCTGTTTCCTTTTCATGCTTACATGGGCTTCATCATTATCCAGTCTATCTCTAAATCACAAGAAAAGAGTCAAAGAAATTGCTATTCATTGCTAAGCTATTTTGGTATTCTGAGGTTTTTACATTTTTAATTTTGTTGTTTTTGAAGATCAAGGTTTCTGTATAGATTTGGCTGTCCTGGATGTTGGTATGCAATCCAGCCCGATTCTCTATCCTGCTCAGCAACTGGTTATCGCTGCTTTATTGATATATCAGTAGATCACTGGGGAGCAAAGTTTATACAACATCAAGATAGGAGATTCTCAGAACAAGGCTTCCAACCACAAAAGAGGATAGAGAAATCAGCGTTTGAATTACACAATAACCTTATCCCTACTGAAAACATTGGTAAGAAACCTGTGAGCTTCACATAACTCTTTTTATATTTTCATAAACAATGCTGGGAATAATTATCATTTTACTCAGTTCATACACTGTTACACAGCTAGTTTGTTCACCAAGTGATGAATACTTTTTAAATAGTTTTGCCTAGTATTACAGATTGCTTTTTACACATACACTTAATATTCACCATTATTCCAATTATATTGCATTGAATGATACTTTAATGACAATCTCTTTAAAACATAGTCATAATATTCATGGTTCTTGATCCTAACATTAGAGTTGATTTTTATGTCTTCCATGGTATAGAATTTTACATTTTATAGTTACATATGACATATTTATAAATAATGCTCTATTTATGCTCATCTTTGTATGTATGTATGTATATATATATATATATATATATATATATATATATATATATAGAGAGAGAGAGAGAGAGCCTGCCTGGTTATTGTGCAATATGTTGTTATGACATTTCAACTAATTTTCATGTTTCAATGATTTTCTATGAGGAAGGCAATGGATACAAACAAGTAGATAGAAGTTTATAAATTAGAATTAGGTCAATAGTTGTGGTTTATTGTTGAATGCTGTAGGTTCTTTTTCTAAGATCCATGACTTCACTCTCCTGGAGTACTTGGCTAGGTTTCTTATACTAGATATCTTTTCCATTTTCTTGGTTGTGCCCTCAGTTCAACTGAACAGGTGTTAGTTACCATCAAGATATGAATGCCGCTATGGAAACCATAGGGATATCTTGCCATGGTAATCACTGCTGTAGTTTATAGGTACAGCTGTCTTACACTCTTGGTTGCTTACCTACATATAACCCCACATCAAAACATCCAGTGCTTTTGTAGTCACAGCACTGAAAAGGATGGGCAAGAAGAGGGAGGAAGCTTTCATGCTTTCACAGTAGTTGACATTAACAATAAGAAGTGAGGTAGTCAGTTATAGCTGATCAATAAATGTCCTGATTCGCCATTTGTGTGTTCTAGAGCCCAGGCATTCAAGAATAAGAATAAAGAACTAATCTTCTCAAGAGGAATACATGCCTCCTCTAAATTGTATATCACCTGGGTTTTTTGTTTCTTTGTTTGTTTTATTTTTTGTATGAATGTTTGTTTGTTTGTTTGTTTGTTTGTTTGTTTGTTTTTTCTTTTCTCCCAGGTTTGTCTGATACCTACCAGGTGAAAAGTAGCTGCAGTTTCACTGACCCCACTGTGAAGTCACACAATAACAATTTCATTTGCTTTCCTAAAATCTTTCTAAATTGTTAGTATTTTGGATAGCCTTCCTCCTGTGGACAGATTGTTCACTCCACTGCAAGTTGAGTAATGGGTTGTTCAAGCTATCCCCCTTAATTCCAGAAGGAGGAGGGGAAGTTCCTGCTGAGTGCTTGTAGACAAAAGGGTAGGCTATTAGACATCAGGCACAAGTCTACTGACAAAGAAATCTCCGCAGATCTGGAAAAGGTGTGGCCCTGATTCTCCCCATATAGACCCAAAGTTCAAGTCATGGATCCAAAGTCCCTGCCCTGAGCATAGCTTCCTCCCTAAGCCAGGCCATCATTGCTTTTGTAATTAACAAACATGCATTCATTCCTCCTGGGCCAGGAAGCACTATGCTTTGTCTCTTCAGTACACTGTGAGCCTAGGGGAGGTGCTCATGTCGCTCTAGACCAATCAGGACTTCCATGCAAGGACTGTAATTAGAGGAAGGGGAGGGTTTTTCCTGGTGGTTTCTTGCAGATGGTTTTGGAAGCTGAGCTTTCCAGAGGGTTTGGTGTGCAGTGGTCTGAGCTCAGCTGCTGGGTCCTGTGAGTGGATTTCAGGCGACTTCCAAAGCAGCGACATGGTGAGTGTGTGGCTGCCGCCGCCGCCAACATGGTGGTGGTGCAGGAGGCTGAGCAGCAGGAGCTGGTGTGGTTGTTCCTTCCCGGGCTGGATGGAAACCGGCAGCCATCAGCTGCTTGTGAGGTCCTTTGTCCTCGCCTTAGGAATGCTGAGCTATCTGAGTCCCACGTGTTAGAAGTGGGATGGACTGTGACCAGACTGGATGTGGCGACCTGGGCACTGTTAAGACTGAAATCCTGGGTCAAATGGCTGAGGTGCCTATTTAACAATTCAGAGCAGAATTAGCTACCAGGTTTGCCCAGCATCTCTGAGTCCCTCCCTGTTTACAGGCTGCAGCTGGCATACACTGCCCTCTAGCCCAGGGCTCGGGCCCTTAACCCAGCTGCCCTTCTTTCTGTTATCTACCCAATTTGGTTACCTGCTCTATTTCATCTAATATTTACTGTCATAGTCTCATGGTGTGGTGTGCCCCCTCTACTCTCCTCCCTGTCCTCACATGGCTCACAGGTAGGTTTACCTTGGCTCTCCCAGATGTTCTGGCCTGTGGGTGTCTTTCTATCTATAATAAATTTTCTCCCCACCATACCTAGGAAGAGTCATGTCACTTAATTTTTATTTTTTCATTCACCTCCCATTTGCCACTCCTTTCTTTCAAATTCATAGCTCTTTAGGCTTCAGTTGTTGTTACTGTTTGCATTTGACTGAGGGTTGCTGCAAAAATTCTCAGCTGTGAGGTAGAGATGGCTGCATTGGACAGTGAGAGGTAATGAAATGTATACATGCAGCACCCTGTGACTTGTAAAATAAACATGTACCCTGGGAGAGAGGAAACATTTATTAAACTACTAATTTACCAGGCTAAGGCTCTGTCTGCCCCTAGAATGGAAGGGCAGAGCTGAGATAGTTTGTGCTGTCTGAGACACCTGATCTCTCATCCTCCAGTAGAGGATCTGCCAGAGTGCTGAGGCCCAAATGCTTGGTGTAAGCATATTATGATGGACTCTGGGGAAACTTCACATCCTGGAAGGAGGAACAGTACAAAGTACCTTGCAGAGTCTTTCCAAGATTCTTCTCTGGTTCTTCTATTGTGATCATATATCCAGGACCACAAGCTATGCCATGGAGACCATGGGATTCATTGTTGCCAGTCCTGGTCTGCTGAGCTAGAGAGTCCCATGTGTTAGAAGTGGGATGGACTGTGAGCCAGTATGTATGTGGTGACCTGGGCAGAGGCCCTTGCCCTGTCAGCCTTTTTGAGTGTGGATTCCCTGGAGAGGAGGAGACTCTACAGCTCTGTCCTGTAAAGGGACTTTCCTTGTCCTTTATAGTTGTCCATGAGGTTTAGCACTTCTTCTGTGTGTGTTTCCAGGTCTGTGTTTGTCACTCAGGAAGACCTTTTCTTGTTGCATCCATTTGCATCCATTTCGTGATTTCCTTGTTTTTAATTGCTGGGTAGTGTTCTAGTGTGTAAATATTATCAGTTTCATTACCCATTCTTCGGTTGAGAGGCATATAGGTTGTTTCCAGTTTCTGGTTACTAGAAATAAAGCTGCTATGAACGTGGTTGAGGAAATGTCCTTGTTGGATGGTGGAGCATCTTTCATGTGTATCCCCTGGAGTGGTATAGCTGGGTCTTTACGTGTGTCTTTTCCCAGTTTCTGAGAAAATGTCAGAATGATTTCCAAAGTGGTTGTACAAGTTTGCTCCCCCACCAGCAATGGAGGAGTGTTCACCTTTCTTTACATCCTTGCCAGCATGTGTTGTCACTTCAGGTTTTGATCTTGGTTATTTTGAAAGGTGTTAGATGGAGTCAAAAAGTTAATTTTGATTTGCATTTCCCTGATGAGTAAGGATGTTGAGCATTTCTTTAAGTGCTTATGCACCGTTTAAGAATTCTCTGCTGAGAGTTCTCTATCCCTGTGTCCCATTATTAATAGGATTCTTTGGTTTGTTGGTGTTTAATTTCTTGAAATATTTAATATAATTCTGGAAATTAGCCCTTTGTCTGAGGGAGGATTGGTGAAGACCTTTTTCTCAATTTGTAGATTGCCATCTCCTGGTAATAATAGTGCCCATTGCTTTACAAAAGCTTTTGAGATTCAAGATGTTCCATTTATTACTTGTAGATCTTAGAGCCTGCACTGCATGTGTTCTGTTCAGGAAGTTGTTTCTTGGACCAGTAAGTTCAAGGGTTTTAACCAATTTCTACTCTGGCAGATTTTGGGAATCTGGCTTTATGTTTAAGTTGTTTATCCACCTGTACCTGAGTTTTGTGCAGGATGAGGAAAATGGATCTCTTTGCATTTTTCTACTTGTGGACATGTATTTGGAACAGCTCTATTTGTTGAAGACGCTGTCTTTTTCCATTGTATGGTTTTGGCTCCTTTGTCCAAAAGCAATTGTACATAGGTGTGTGGGTTTATTTCTGGGTCTTTGATTTGTTTCCATTGATCACCCAGCCTACTTCTATGCCAGTACCATGCAGTTTTTATTACTATTACTTTTAGTATATCTTGAAGTCAGGTATGGAGATACCTCCAGTAGTTCATCTCCAGACTTTGGAACAGTCTTACGTCTGATGAAATATGTCCAGGAGAACCCAAATGGGTTCTGGCTTACAGATGTAGCCTCACAGTAGTGGGTATTTTCATGAAAGGGCACAGGCACAGGTGACCTGAAGGTTGAGGCATGGGATTTTTTTTTTTTCAAAGCAAAAGTATTGCTTTGGAACAAAATGAGCAGGAATGCCACAATTTAAGCTATGGAAAGAACACAAAATGTGACATGAGTTTTTTTTTTTTTTTTTTTTTTTTTTTTTTTTTCAACTAGGAATTATATTTGATATTACTGAGAGCAAAACTGTAAGCTTTCCTTTTTGAAATACCTACTTTATTCTTGGTTCTTAAATACCTCTACCTCCCTTCCACTCACTACCCCTAGTTAGAAGAGAAAACAGTTAGTACAGAGAAGGAATGCAGATCTCCAGCTACTTAATGCTGATTAGGGTCATTGGGTTCTTTAGTACAATAACTGTCTCAGTTGTGTGGATTCCAGAAGCCCACTGAAACAGCAAACAACAAATGGCACTGTTTGTTTAAATCTCTTTGATTTGGATTTATTGGAAGAGGAGCCAGTGCTCCTAACCTGAGCCATCACTTCAGCCCTTTATTTGGATTCTTAAACCTATACCTCCCTTACAACCCTTATTCCTTCCAAAACCCCCAATAGGTAAAGGAGAGAGAATGCTAGAGGGGAAAGAAATATAGGTCTCTTTAACTGCATCCTGTGGATTAGGGTGGTCAGGATCTTTGGAGCAATACCTCTTAGTCACCAGGATATCCAGCAGCCCAACAAAGCAGCAATGACAAACACAGTAGCAGTAAGGGTGAACAGCATCAGGAAGAGCAGCAGCTTCTTTCTTCTTCAAAGACCCAGGGCCCTCTCATGGCTCTGCATGTGTACCCTCTCCAGAAGACTCAGAATTAAACTATGTGCAGGTGGCAAAACAACAGGCCTCCTAGAGCATGAGACAATCATAAGTAACAGCTGTGGACAAACTGAAGCAGCCTCATGCTCCACACCTGGGGTTAAAAGAAAAACACATTCACATAACATGAGTGGGATTTTAAAGAAACAAAAATTCTTGATACAATTGCTGTTTCAATTATTTTGGATATTTCCTTTCTGTCTTTAATTTAATTTAGGTAAGGGTTTGTTTATCTTGTTTGTTTTTTGCAAAGAACCAACCCTTTGTTTCATTGTTTTTTATCTTCTCTTTCTATTTTTTTTTTATAGGTCTAAGTGCTCTTTTGTTGTGTGGGAGTTTTGTTCTTGGGATTCTGTTAGTTTTCTCAATTTTCAGAAAGTGTGTTGTCACAGTGTTACTTTTTAATGACCTGCTTGTCTAGTGTATTCAAGGTGTTAGACTTGCTGGGATGGTATGGAGTGGATGGTGCCACATGTGTTCTGTTGGTCACTAGGCAAGATCCTGAGAATTGAGTGTGCTGTAACAAAAACATGGAGAAGATCCCTGTATACTGTCTTGGTCTCTATGCAAGCATGGCCTATGGTTGAGCTGAAGACTTGGGAGTGGGATCCCGGAAGCAGAACAGAGAGTGGGAGTCTGTAATCCACAGGAGACTTGGACACAGGAAAGGAGCTGCCACTGCTGTTCTTTTGGAGTGCTAGGGGCATTGAGAATTGGGTCTTCAGTAACAGAGAGTGGAAAAGGTCCACAAAATCAAGTAGGAGAATACCATTGAACATTTATTTCTTCTTTGTGTGCTTCTTTGGAGGAAGGTATAAAAGGTTTTGTAGGAGGAACCTGTCTAGATTCCTTACTGGGGATTGATTTGAGTGTCTATGATCTCAAACCATTTCCTTTTGTTTCTATCTGTGTTGTGATTGAAACTGATCATTCTGTTTCCTTTTCATGCTCATGTGGGCTTCATCATTATCCAGTCTGTCTCTAAATCACAAGAAAAGAGTCAAAGAAATTGCTATTCATTGCTAAGCTATTTTGGTATCCTGAGGTTTTTACATTTTTAATTTTGTTGTTTTTGAAGATCAAGGTTTCTGTATAGATTTGGTTGTCCTGGATGTTGGTATGCAATCCAGCCCTATTCTCTATCCTGCTCAGCAACTGGTTATAGCTGCTTTATTGATGTATCAGTGGATCACTGGGAGCAAAGTTTATGCAACATTAAGACAGGAGATTCTCAGAACAAGGCTTCCAACCACAAAAAGGATAGAGAAATCAGTGTTTGAATTACACAATAACCTTATCCCTACTGAAAACATTGGTAAGAAACCTGTGAGCTTCACATAACTCTTTTTATATTTTCATATACAATGCAGGGAATAATTATTATTTTACTCAGTTCATACACTGTTAAACAGCTATTTTGTTCAACAAGTGATGAATACTTTTAAATAGTTTTGCCTAGTATTACAGATTGCTTTTTACACATACACTTAATATTCACCATTATTCCAATTATATTGCATTGAATTCTAATTTAATGACAGTCTCTTTAAAACATAGTCATAATAATCATGGTTCTTGATCCTAACATTAGAGTTGATTTTTATGTCTTCCATGGTATAGAATTTTACGTTTTATAGTTATATATGACATATTTATAAATAATGCTATATTTATGCTCATCTTTATATATATATATATATATATATATAGATAGATAGATAGAGAGAGAGAGAGAGAGAGAGAGAGAGCCTGGTTATTGTGCAATATGTTGTTATGGCATTTCAACTAATTTTCATGTTTCAATGATTTTCTATGAGGAAGACAATGGATACAGAGAAGTAGATAGAAGTCTATAAATTAAATTAGGTCAATAGTTGTGGTTTATTAAGTTGAATGCTGTAGGTTCTTTTTCTAAGATCCATGACTTCACTCTCCTGGAGTACTTGCCTAGGTTTCTTATACCAGATATGTTTTCCATTTTCTTGGTTGGGCACCTCAGTTCAACTGAACAGGTGTTAGTTACCATCAAGATATGAATGCCGCTATGGAAACCATAGGGATATCTTGCCATGGTAATCACTGCTGTAGTTTATACGTACAGCTGTGTTACACTGTTGGTTGCTTGCCTACATTATAAGCCCACATAAAAACATCCAGTGCTTTTGTAGTCAGAGCACTGAAAAGGATGGGCAAGAAGAGGGAGGAAGCTTTCATGCTTTGACAGTAGTTGACATTAACAATATGAAGTGAGGTAGTCAGTTATAGCTGATCAATAAATGTCCTGATTGGACATTTGTGTGTTCTAGAGTGCAGGCATTCAAGAATCAGAATAAAGAACTAACCTTCTCAAGAGGAAGACATGCCTGCTCTAAATTGTATATCACCTGGGTTTTTTTTTGTTGTTTGGTTTGTTGTTTTGTTTGTTTGTTTGTTTGTTTGTTTGTTTTTTTGCTTTTCTCCCAGGGTTGTCTGATACCTACCACGTGAAAAGTAGCTGCAGTTTCACTGACCCCGATGTGAAGTCACACAGTAACAATTTCATTTGGTTTAGTAAAATCTCTTTTTAATTGTCAGCATTTTTGGCTGCTTTCCTCCTGTGGACATATTGTTCACAACAAAGCAAGTTGAATAATGGGGTGTAAAATCTATCCCACTTGATTCCAGGAGGAGGAGGGTAAGTGCCTGCTGAGTGCTGGAAGACAGAAGGGTAGGGTAGTAGACAACAGACACAAGTTTACTGACAAAGAAATCTACGCAGATCTGGAAAACGTGTGGCCCTGATTCTCCACATATGGCCCCAAAGTTCAAACTTCATGGATCCAAAGTCCCTGCCTTGAGCATAGCTTCCTCCCTAAGCCAGACCCTCCTTGCTTTTGTAATTAGTAAACATGCATTCATTCCTCCTGGGCCAGAAAGCACTATGCTTTGTCTCTTCAGTACACTGTGAGCCTAGGGGAGGTGCTCATGTTGCTCTAGACCAATCAGGACTTCCAGGCGAGGCCTGTAATCAGAGGAAGGGGAGGGTTTTTCCTGTGGGCTTATTGCAGGTTCGCTTTGGAAGCTGAGCTTTCCAGAGTGTTTGGCATCCAGTGGTCAGAGCTCAGCTGCTGGGTCCTCTAAGGGGATTTCAGGCAACTTCAAAGTGGCGACATGGTGAGTGTGCGGCTGCCGTCCCCAAAGTGGTGGTGGAGTAGGAGGCTGAGCAGTAGGAGCTGGTGAGGTTTGTCCTTACTGGGCTGGATGGAAATCGACAGCCATCAGCTGCTTGAGAGGTCCTTTGTCCTGGCCTTAGGAATGCTGAGCTATCTGAGTCCCACGTGTTGGAAGTGGGATGGACTGTGAGCAGACTGCATGTGGGGACCTGGGCACTATTAAGACTGAAATCCTGGGACAAATGGCTGAGGTGCCTATTTAACAGTTCAGAGCAGAATTAGCTACCAGGTTTGCCCAGCATCACTGAGTCCCTACCGGTTTACAGGCTAAGGCTGGCATACACTGACTCGTAGCCCAGGGCTCGGGCCCTTAACTCAGCTGCCCTTCTTTCTGTTATCTACCCAATTTGGTTACCTGCTCTATTTCATCTATTATTTACTGTCATATTCTCATGTTTTGGCGTACCCCTTTCCTCTCCTCCCTCTCCTCACATGGCTCACAGGTGCCTTTCTCTCTATAATAAACTTTCTCCCCACCATACCTAGAAAGAGTCATGTCACTTAATTTTTATTTTTTTATTCACCTTCCATATGCCACTCCTTTCTTTAAAATTCATAGGTCCTTTAGGCTTCAGTTGTTGTTACTGTTTGTGTTGGATTGAGGGGTGCTGCAGGAATTCTCAGCTGTGAGGTAGAGATGGCTGCATTGGACAGTGAGAGGGTAATGAAATGTGTACATGCAGCACCCTGTGACTTGTAAAATAAACATGTACCCTGGGAGAGTGGAAACATTTATTAAACTACTACTTTACCAGGCTAAGGCTCTGTCTGCCCCTAGAATGGAAGGGCAGAGCTGAGATGGTTTGTGTTGTCTGAGACACCTGATCTCTCATCCTCCAGTAGAGGATCTGCCAGAGTCCTGAGGCCCAAATGCTTGGTCTAAGCTAATGATGGACTCTGGGGAAACTTCACAACCTGGAAGGAGGAACAGTATAAATTACCTTGCAGAGTCTTTCCAAGATTCTCCTCAGGTTCTTCTGTAGTGATGAATATGCAGGACCAAAAGCTATGCCATGGATATCATGGGGTTCATTGTTGCCAATCCCGGAAAAGCTGGTCTGTTGAGCTAGGAGAATCCCATGTGTTAGAGGTGGGATGGACTTTGAGCCAGACTGGATGTCGTGACCTGGGCAGAGGCTCTTGCCCTGTCAGCCTTTCTGAGTGTGGATTCCCTGGAGAGGAGGAGAGTCTGCAGCTCTGGCCTCTAAAAGGGACTTTCATTGTCCTGTTTTTGTTGTCCTTGAGGCTTAGTACTGTCTTCTGTGTGTCTTTCTGTGTCTGTGTTATTTCACTCTGGAAGATCTTTTCTTGTTGCACCCATTTGCCTGCAGATTTCATGATTTCCTTGTTTTTAATGGCTGGGTAGTATTCTTCTGTGTAAATATATCAGTTTCTTTACCCATTCTTTGGTTGAGAGGCATATAGGTTGTTTCCAGTTTCTGATTACTAGAAATGAAGCTGCTATGAACATTGTTGAGGAAATGTCCTTGTTATATTTTGGAGCATCTTTCATATGTATCCCCTGGAGTGGTATAGCTGGGTCTTTAGGTGTGTCTTTTCCCAGTTTTCTGAGAAAGTGCCAGATGGATTTCCAAAGTGGTTGTACAAGTTTGCTCCCCTGCCAGCAATGGAGGAGTGTTCCCCTTTCTGCACATCCTTGCCATCATGTGTTGTCACTTCAGGTTTTGATCTTAATTATTCTGAAAGGTTTAAGATGGAGTCTCAAAGTTAATTTTGATTTGCATTTCCCTGATGAGTAAGGATGTTGAGCATTTCTTTAAGTGCTTATCCACCATTCAAGATTTCTCTGCTGAGAGTTCTAAATCCCTGTGTCCCATTATTAATAGGATTATTTGGTTTGTTGCTGTTTAATTTCTTGAAATCTTTAATATAATTCTGGAAATTAGCCCTTTGTGAGATGGAGGATTGGTGAAGACCTTTACTCAATCTCTAGATGGCCATCTCCTGTTTAATAGTGCCCATTGCTTTACAAAAGCTCTTGAGATTCAAGATGTTTATTACTTGTAGATCTTAGAGTCTGCACTGCAGGTGTTCTGTTCAGGAAGTTGTCTCTTGGACCAGTAAGTTCAAGGGTGTTACCCACTTTCTCCTCTGGCAGATTTTGGGAATCTGGCTTTATGTTTAAGTTGTTGATCCACTTGGTCCTGAATTTTGTGCAGGGTGAGGAATATGCATCTGTTTGCATTTTTCTACATGTGGACATGTATTTGAAGCAGCACAATTTGCTGATGATGCTGTCTTTTTCCATTGTATGGTCTTGATTCCTTTGTCCAAAAGCAATTGTGCCTAGGTGTGTGGGTTTATTTCTGGGTCTTTGATTTGTTTCCATTGATTACCCAGCCTACTTCTATGCCAGTACCATGCAGTTTTTATTACTATTACTCTTAGCATATCTTGAAATCATGTATGGAGATACCCCCAGTCGTTCATCTCCAGACTTTGGAACAATCTTATGTCTGATGAAATATGTCCAGGAGAACCCAAATGGGTTCTGGATTTCAGATGTAGCCTCACAGTAGTGGGTATTTCTATGTAAGGGCACAGGCACAGGTGACCTGAAGGTTGAGGCATGGGATTTTTTTTTTTTGGTAGCAAAAGTGTTACTTTGGAATGAAATAAGCAAGAATGCCACAATTTAAGCTATGGAAAGAACACAAAATGTGACATGTTTTTTTTTTTTTTTTCTTCAACTAGGAATTATATTTCTTATTACTGACAGCAAAACTGTATACTTGCCTTTTTCAAATACCTACTTTATTCTTGGTTCATAAATACCTATACCTCCTTTCGACTAGCCCTAGTTAGGAGAGAAATCATTTAGTACAGAGAAAGAATTCAGATCTCCAGGTACTCAATGCTGATTAGGGTCATTGTGTTCTTTAGTGCAATAACTGTCTCAGTTGTGTGGATTCCAGAAGCCCTCTGAAACAGCAAACAACAAATGGCACTGTTTGTTTAAATCTCTTTGATTTGGGTTTATTGGAAGATCAGCCAGTGCTCCTATCCTGAGTCACCGCCTCAGCACTTTATTTGGATTCATAAACCTATACCTCCCTTACAACCTTTATTCTTTCCAAAACCCCCAATTGGTAAAGGAGAGAGAATGCTAGAGGGGAAAGAAATATAGATCTCTTTAACTGCATCCTGTGGATTAGGGTGGTCAGGATCTTTGGAGCAATACCTCTTAGTCACCAGGATATCCAGCAGCCCAACAAACCAGCAATGACAAACACAGTAGCAGTGTGGGTGAACAGCATCAGGAAGAGCAGCAGCTTCTTTCTTCTTCAAAGACCCCAGGCCCTCTCATGGTTCTGCATGTGTACCCTCTCCAGAAGACTCAGAATTAAACTATGTGCAGGTGGCAAAACCACAGCCCTTTTAGAGCATGAGACAATCATAAGTAACAGCTGTGGACTAACAGAAGCAGCTGCTTGCTCCACAATTGGGGATAATAGAAAAAAAAATTCACATAACATGAGTGGGATTTTAAAGAAACAAAAATATTTAATACAATTGCTGATGCTATTATTTTGGATATTTCCCCTCTATCTTTTATTTAGTTTAGGTAAGGGTTTAGCTTGTTTGTTTTTCGAAAAGAACCAACCCTTTGTTTCATTGTTTCTTCATCTTCTCCTTCTACTTTATTGATTATAGGTCTAAGTGCTCTCTTGTTGTTTGGGAGTTTTGTTCTTGGGATTCTGTTAGGGCTCTCAAGTTTCAGAAAGGGTTTTGGTGGAGTGTTACTTTTTTAATGACCTGCTTGTCTAGTGTGTTCACGGTGTTAAGCTTGCAGGGATGGTATGGAGTGGATGGTGCCACATGTGTTCTGTTGGTCACTAAGCAAGATCCTGAGAATTGAGTGTGCTGTAACAAAGATGGGGAAGATCCCTGTATACTGCTTTGGTCTCTATGCAAGCATGGCCTATGGTTTCCTGAAGACTTGGTAGTGGGATCCCAGAAGCAGAACAGAGAGTGAGAGTGTGCAATCCACAGGAGACTTGGACACAGGAAAAAGGAGCTGCCATTGCTGTTCTTTTGGAGTGCTAGAGGCAACCATGAGAATTGGGTCTTCAGTAACAGAGTGTGGAAAAGGTCCACAGAATTAAGTAGGAGAATATCATTGAACATTTATTTCTTGTTTGTGTGCTTCTTTGGAGGAAGGTATAAAAGGTTTTGTAGGAAGAAACTGTCTAGATTCCTTACTGGGGATTGGATTTGAGTGTCTATGATCTCAAACCATTTCCTATTGTTTCTGTCTGTGTTGTGATTGAAACTGATGATTCTGTTTCCTTTTCACGCTCACGTGGGCTTCATCATTATCCAATCTATCTCTAAATCACAAGAAAGAGTCAAAGAAATTGCTTTTCATTGCCAAGCTATTTTGGTATCCTGAGGTTTTTACATTTTTAATTTTGTTGTTTTTGAAGATCAAGGTTTCTGTATAGATTTGGCTGTCCTGGATGTTGGAATGCAATCCAGCCCTATTCTCTATCCTGCTCAGCAACTGGTTATAGCTGCTTTATTGATGTATCAGGGGATCACTGGGGAGCAAATTTTATACAACATTAAGACAGGAGATTCTCAGAACAAGGCTTCCAACCACAAAAGAGGATAGAGAAATCAGTGTTTGAATTATACAATAACATTATCCCTACTGAAAATATTGGTAAGAAACCTGTGAGCTTCATATAACTCTTTTTATATTTTCATATATACTGCAGGGAATAATTATCATTTTACTCAGTTCATACACTGTTAAACAGCTAGTTTGTTCACCAAGTGT
This sequence comes from Meriones psammophilus, assembly GCA_036365155.1. NCBI lineage: Eukaryota > Metazoa > Chordata > Mammalia > Rodentia > Muridae > Meriones > Meriones psammophilus. The sequence continues at coordinate 22,168 of JAEOAE010002915.1, forward strand.
TGAATACTTTTTAAAATAGTTTTGCCTAGTATTACAGATTGCTTTTTACACATACACTTAATATTCACCATGATTCCAATTATATTGCATTGAATTCTACTTTAATGACAATCTCTTTAAAACATAGTCATAATATTCATGGTTCTTGATCCTAACGTTAAAGTTGATTTTTATGTCTTCTATGGTATAGAATTTTACGTTTTATATGTACATATGACATATTTATAAATAATACTATATTTATGGTCATCTTTGTATGTAAGTATATATATATATATATATATATATATATATATATATAGAGAGAGAGAGAGAGAGAGAGAGAGAGAGCCTGGTTATTGTGCAATATGTTGTTATGACATTTCAACTAATTTTCATGTTTCAATGATTTTCTATGAGGAAGGCAATGGATACAGAGAAGTAGATAGAAATGTACAAATTAGAATTAGTACAATAGTTGTCGTTTATTAAGTTGAATGCTGTAGGTTCTTTTTCTAAGATCCATGACTTCACTCTCCTGGAGTACTTGGCTAGGTTTCTTATACCAGATATGTTTTCCATTTTCTTGGTTGGGCCCTCAGTTCAACTGAACAGGTGTTAGTTACCATCAAGATATGAATGCCGCTATGGAAACCATAGGGATATCTTGCCATGGTAATCACTGCTGTAGTTTATAGGTACAGCTGTGTTACACTGTTGGTTGCTTGCCTACATTATAAGCCCACATAAAAACATCCAGTGCTTTTGTAGTCTCAGCACTGAAAAGGATGGGCAAGAAGAGGGAGGAAGCTTTCATGCTTTGACAGTAGTTGACATTAACAATATGAAGTGAGGTAGTCAATTATAGATGATCAATAAATGTCCTGATTGGACATTTGTGTGTTCTAGAGCGCAGGCATTCAAGAATAAGAATAAAGAACTAACCTTCTCAAGAGGAAGACATGCCTGCTCTAAATTGTATATCACCTGGGTTTTTTGTTTGTTTGTTTTGTTTTTTGTATGAATGTTTTTTTTTTTGTTTGTTTGTTTTTGCTTTTCTCCCAGGTTTGTCTGATACCTACCAGGTGAATAGTAGCTGCAGTTTCACTGACCCCACTGTGAAGTCACACAATAACAATTTCATTTGGTTTCCTAAAATCTTTCTAAATTGTTAGTATTTTGGATAGCCTTCCTCCTGTGGACAGATTGTTCACTCCACTGCAAGTTGAGTAATGGGTTGTTCAAGCTATCCCCCTTAATTCCAGGAGGAGGCGGGGAAGTTCCTGCTGAGTGCTTGTAGACAAAAGGGTAGGCTATTAGACATCAGGCACAAGTCTACTGACAAAGAAATCTCCGCAGAGCTGGAAAAGGTGTGGCCCTGATTCTCCCCATATAGACCCAAAGTACAAGTCATGGATCCAAAGTCCCTGCCCTGAGCATAGCTTCCTCCCTAAGCCAGGCCATCATTGCTTTTGTAATTAACAAACATGCATTCATTCCTCCTGGGCCAGGAAGCACTATGCTTTGTCTCTTCAGTACACTGTGAGCCTAGGGGAGGTGCTCGTGTCGCTCTAGACCAATCAGGACTTCCATGCAAGGCCTGTAATTAGAGGAAGGGGAGGGTTTTTCCTGGTGGTTTCTTGCAGATGGTTTTGGAAGCTGAGCTTTCCAGAGGGTTTAGTGTGCAGTGGACTGAGCTCAGCTGCTGGGTCCTGTGAGGATATTTCAGGCGACTTCCAAAGCAGCGACATGGTGAGTGTGTGGCTGCCGCCGCCGCCAACATGGTGGTGGTGCAGGAGGCTGAGCCGCAGGAGCTGGTGTGGTTTGTCCTTCCTGGGCTGGATGGAAATCGGCAGCCATCAGCTGCTTGTGAGGTCCTTTGTCCTGGCCTTAGGAATGCTGAGCTGTCTGAGTCCCACCTGTTAAAAGTGGGATGGACTGTGAGCAGACTGCCTGTGGGGCCCTGGGCACTGTTAAGAATGAAATCCTGGGAGAAATGGCTGAGGTGCCTATTTAACAGTTCAGAGCAGAATTAGCTACCAGGTTTGCCCAGCATCTCCGAGTCCCTACCTGGTTACAGGAAATGGCCGGCATAATACACTGCCCTCTAGCCCAGGGCTCGGGCCCTTAACCCAGCTGCCCTTCTTTCTGTTATCTACCCAATTTGGTTACCTGCTCTATTTCATCTATTATTTACTGTCATAGTCTCATGGTATGGCGTGCCCCTCTCCTCTCCTCCCTGTCCTCACATGGCTCACAGGTAGGTTTACCTTGGGCTCTCCCAGATGTTCCGGCCTGTGGGTGTCTTTCTATCTATAATAAATTTTCTCCCTACCATACCTATGAAGAGTCATGTCACTTAATTTTTACTTTTTCATTCACCTCCCATTTGCCACTCCTTTCTTTCAAATTCATAGCTCTTTAGGCTTCAGTTGTTGTTACTGTTTGCATTTGACTGAGGGTTGCTGCAAAAATTCTCAGCTGTGAGGTAGAGATGGCTGCATTGGACAGTGAGAGGCTAATGAAATGTATACATGCAGCACCCTGTGACTTGTAAAATAAACATGTACCCTGGAAGAGAGGAAACATTTATTAAACTACTAATTTACCAGGCTAAGGCTCTGTCTGCCCCTAGAATGGAAGGGCAGAGCTGAGATAGTTTGTGTTGTCTGAGAAACCTGATCTCTCATCCTCCAGTAGAGGATCTGCCAGAGTCCTGAGGTCCAAATGCTTGGTGTAAGCAAATTATGATGGACTCTGGGGAAACTTCACATCCTGGAAGGAGGAACAGTACAAAGTACCTTGCAGAGTCTTTCCAAGATTCTTCCATGATTCTTCAATTTTGATCATATATCCAGGACCACACGCTATGCCATGGAGACCATGGGATTCATTGTTGCAGTCCTAGTCTGCTGAGCTTGAGAGTCCCATGTGTTAGAAGTGGGATGGACTGTGAGCCAGTATGTATGTAGTCACCTGGGCAGAGGCCCTTGCCCTGTCAGCCTTTTTGAGTGTGGATTCCCTGGAGAGGAGAAGATTCTACAGCTCTGTCTTGTAAAGGGGACTTTCCTTCTCCTCTTATAGTTGTCCTTGAGCTTTAGCACTGTCTTCTGTGTGTCTTTATGGGTCTGTGTATATATCTCAGGAATACCTTTTCTTGTTGCATCCATTTGCATGATTTTCTTGTTTTTAATGGCTGAGTAGTTTTCTATTGTGTAAATATCAGTTTCTTTACCCATTCTTCGGTTGAGAGGCATAGAGACTGTTTCCAGTTTCTAGTGAGTAGAAATGATGCTGCTATGAGCATGGTTGAGGGAATTTTCTTGTTGGATGGTGGAGCAACTTTCAAGGTGTGGGCCCAGGAGTGGTATAGCTGGGTCTTTAGGTGTGTCTTTTCCCAGTTTTCTGAGAAAGTGCCAGATTTATTTCCAAAGTTGTTATGTAAATTTTCTCCCCCTCCAGAAATGAGGGAGTGTTGCCTTTCTGCACATCCATGACAGCATGTGTTGCTACTTGAGGTTTTGGCCATAGTCATTCTGACAAGTGTAGGATGGAGTCTCACAGAGAGTTTTGATTTGCATTTCCCTGATGAGTAAGGATGTTGAGTACTTTTTAAAGTGTTTATGCATTGTTTAGAATTCTCTATTCCTCTGTCCTGTTACTAATTGGATTATTTGGTCTGCTGGTGCTTTATTTCTTGATTTCTTTAATATAATTCTGGATATTAACCCTTTGTCAGATGGAGGGTGGTGAAGACCTTTTCTCAATCTGTAGATGGCCATCTCCTCGTATTGATAGTGTCCATTGCTTTACAAAGCTTTTGAGATTCAAGATGTTCCAATTATTAATTGTAGATCTTAGAGCCTGAACTGCAGGTGTTCTGTTCAGGAGGTTGTCTCTTGTACCAGTGAGTTCAAATGTGTTGGCCACTTTCTCTTCTTGCACATTTCAGGAATCTGGCTTTATGTTTAAGTTTTTGTACCACTTGAACTTCAATTTTGTGTAGGGTGAGAAATATGGATCTGTTTGCTTTTTGCTGGATATGGACATGTATTTGGAGGAGCACAATTTGTTGAAGATGCTGTCTTTTTCCATTGTATGGTTTTGGGTTCCTTTGTCAGAAAGCAATTGTGCATAGGTGTGTGGGTTTACTTCTGGGTCTTTGATTTGTTTGCATTGATGAACCAGCTTATTTCTATGCCAGTACCATGCAGTTTTTATGACTATTGCTATTAGTATTTCTTGAAGTCAAATATGGAGATATCTCCAGTAGTTCATCTCTGGATTCTGGAATAGTCTTCTGTCTGATGAAATCTGTCCAGGAGAACACAAATGGGTGCTGGCTTTCAGATGTAGCCACACAGTAGTGGGTATTTCGAAGTAAGGGCACAGGCACAGGAGACCTGAAGAATAAGACATGGGAAGAGATGTCTTGAAGGTGCTGTTTAGTTTTTTGTTTGTTTGTTTGTTTGTTTTCAAGAAGCAAAATTATTGTTTTGGAATGAAATGACCAGGAATGCCACAATTTAAGCTATGAAAAGAGTACAAAATGTGACATGAGTTTTTTTTTTTTTTTTTCAACTAGGAATTATATTTCATATTGCTGAGAGCAACACTGTAAGCTTTCCTTTTTCAATTACCTACTTTATTCATTGTTCTTCAGGACCTCTACCTCGCTTCCACACACCACCCCTTGTTAGGAGAGAAAACAGTTATTACAGTCAAGGAATGCATATCTCTGACTTCATAATGCTGATAAGAGTCATTGTTTTTTTGTGCAATACCTGTCTCAGTTTTGTGGATTCCAGAAGCCCACTGAAACAGAAACAGCAAATGGCACTATTTGTTTAAATCTCTTTGATTTGGGTTTATTGGAAGATCAGCCAGTGCTCCTAACCTGAGCCATCTCTTCAGCCCTTTATTTGGATTCTTAAACCTATACCTCCCTTACAACCCTTATTCCTTCCAAAACCCCCAATTGGTAAAGGAGAGAGAATGCTAGAGGGGAAAGAAACAGAGGTCTCTTTAACTGCATCCTGTGGATTAGGGTGGTCAGGATCTTTGGGGCAATACCTCTTAGTCACCAGGATATCCAGTAGCCCAACAAACCAGCAATGACAAACACAGTAGCAGTGTGGGTGAACAGCATCAGGAAGAGCAGCAGCTTCTTTCTTCTTCAAAGACCCAGGGCCTTCTCATGGCTCTGCATGTGTACCCTCTCCAGAAGACTCAGAATTAAACTATGTGCAGGAGGCAAAACCACAGGCCTGCTAGAGCATGAGACAATCAAAACTAACAGCTGTGGACAATCTGAAGCAGCCTTGTGCTCCACACCTGGAGTTAAAGAAAAAACATTCACATAACATGAGTGGAATTTTAAAGAAGCAAAAATTCTTAATACAATTACTCTTTTTATAATTTGATATGTTCTCTCTATTTTAGGTAGTTTGACTAGAGTGTGTCCATCTTGTAAATTTTTTCAAAAAACCCAAACCTTTATTTTTGGATTCTTTATCATCTCTTTATATTTTTTTTCTGCTCTCAGTTTGATAATTTCTTGATCTCTACTCCTTTTGTGTGCTAACATATTTTGTTCTAGACTGTTCAGGTCTGCTGTTACCTTGATGTCATGAATCCTCTGTAATATCTTTATGTAGGCACTTTGTGCTATGAAGTTTCCTCTTTATTATTATTATTTTTTTCCAATGCAGTTTATTCCCGGAACCTTGAACAATCTTCTGACCCTGGGGAAAGCCAGCCCACAGCTTAAATAGCCTCTGGGTAGCCAACCAAGGCGTGCCACGTGGGCAATGCAGATAGGTCCACATACATGGAAGCAAGCCAGATCTTCAGCCTTAGCCAAATGTGGAGATGTTCCTGACAGAGAGCACTCACCATCGGGAAGGTGGAAGGCAGAAACCAGCTCCATCTTTAAGGCACAGCATTACGCAGCTCTCTACAGTTCCCCCTTTTTGTTTTAGATGCATCAGGCAAGAGTAGAGGTCTGATCTCTGATATTAGAAATAAATTGGGACTTTTTACTGATGTTCATTTAGGTGTCATCCACCCAAAGAGCATCAGACCCGTCAGATACCTTTTTCTCAGAGGTGGGACCTGGGGCATCAACCCGCATGCAATCAGACTTGCTCTTCTCTGGGTCGAAAGCGGCTGACCCTGAGTGCAGTGCTTAGCCTCGCATCCTGAGCATAACATTTTAGCTTTTTATGGTAGCCAACCATGCTTGAGGAGACTGTCCTGCTTCAATGGCTGTAAAGGCCTGAATGATCATGGCTGCATTATGCTGTTTTGAGACTCTGATCTTGCATATACACCACAGGCAAACCAAGGAGACCAACACCAGAAGGCCTGCTAACGCTCCCATGCCTGCCCATTCCTTCAGATGATTCATGGCTGCAGCAATCCATGGTGATAATCCTGTGGCTAGTCCTGCGTCCACTCTGGGAGAATTTACTGTGATAATGGCCACTCTCAGCTGCTCCATCATAGGATCGAATTCTCCAGTCCAATCACCTAAAATATAGCTAGACAATTGTTTAGACAGATTTGCAGCACGGGAAAAATTCTCATGTTGTATGCTAGTGACACAAAGTCCAGCATACTTTCATTGACAGCCAAGTTGAGCGATTTGCCATAGGGTATCAATTTGCTCCTGCATGAGGTCAATCCTCTGATTGAACACCATCGAGCCTACTTTTAGTTGAGCATTAATTCCTTTTTGTACATCTAAGGCATGAGCTACATTGGCTAAAAGATTATTCAAGGTCTGAGCAGTCTGCACAGTATGACTCATGGCTAATGCCAGGGTGGTAGCTCCAACAGCCGCCAATGAGATGGTAGTAACAATGGTGGCTGTAGTTCCAAGATCCCTTTTCTGTCTGAAGAGAGTCATAGCGTGAGGGGCATCAATGGGCACAGGCACCCAGCAAGGCATGCGAGTAACCAGGGCATACCTAAATACACTAGCATTCCTGCATTGGGCAAAAAAGCAAGTATCATCACCACAATTACTTGGCTCTATCTGGCTAATAATGAATAAAAATGGGGATTATAAACAAACAGGTGTGGGCTTATAAGAAATATTATGAGAAGCCTTAACCCCCTCGTTGGAACATCCTGCATCAGTTCTAGAGCTAGCAGTTTTGGTGTCCGAGGTCTGAGTAGGTTCAGAAGACCATTGCCCCCAGGGGCGAGACGTGCTCCATGTAAATTGACTAATTCCATGTTTTCCTCCAGTTTTGAAGGTCATTTAAGGTTCTTAAATTATTTTTCCTTTTTTTTTTTTTTTCAATTACACTTTATTCTTTCTCATCCCCTATTACCCTCCCCTTCCCAATCCCACCCTCCCTCCTCCCTCTGCATGAATGACACTCCCAAGTCCCCTGATAGGAGGTTCTCCTCTCCTTTCTGATCTTAGTCCATCAGTTCACATCAAAAGTGGCAATCCCACCCTGATGGTATGAATGTTCTCCAGTATCTTTATGTAGGCACTTAGTGCTATGAAGTTTCCTCTTAGCATCACTTTTCATTCCTCATTATTTTCCATGAGTTTTCATTTGATATGTATTTATTTTCTATGAATTTTATGCTTTTCAAATTTTTTATTTCTGTTTGAAACCCTTTTTTTTTTTTTTTCACTTGGTCTAAGGTTATTCACTTTCCATGAGTTTGAAAGCTTTGTGTTTTTCTGTTGCTATATATATCCAGCTTTAAGCCATGGTGGTCTGATAGGATACAGGATGTTATTTCAATTTGATCTTAGGACTTACATTGTGTCTGAGTATGAGGTCAATTATAGAGGATGTTTCATGAAATGATGAGAAGATATATTCCTTTATGTTTCTGTAAAAATTTTGTAATTTTCAGATAGTTAGTCCCTGCCGTGGTAATATAGCTGAGCTCAAGTGGTGACATGTTGCCTGACTGTTCTTGAATCTATTCCTAAACTGGTGTCTAGGCATCTGGGTTTGGGGCAATAATAGGACTAAGTGCTGATTTGATGTGTGGGAGTTTTGTTCTTGGGTTTCTGTTAGGACTCTGAAGTTTCAGAAAGTGTGTTGGATGAGTGTTGCTATTTTAATGGCCTGCTTGGCTAGTGTATTCATGGTGTTATGTTTGCTGGATGGTATGGAAGGAAAGGAGCCCCATGTGTTCAGCTAGAGTACTAGGGAAGATCCTGAGAATTGGGTTTGTGGTAACAAAGATATTGGGGAAGATCCCCAGTATACCACCTTAGTCTCCATGCAAGCATATGCTATTATACTAATCCATATCCATCCTTATGTTTTAAGATTTGCCAGAGAGTATATTCTTTGTCTCAGGATGTCATGTACTCATGACATTAATACTGCCTGAGACTTCTGAGTCATTGGATTGCAAGTGTGTAACATTCTTCCTACCTCTTGTATTTGTTTTAAGGTATTTTTTTTTTTTAGATTTTATTATTTTTTTTAATTTTATTTTTCTCATTAGTTACATTTTGTTAATTCTGCATCCCAGCTGTATCCCTTTTTCCCTTCCCAATCCCACCCTCCCTCCCTCATCTCCTCCCTGCCCCTTTCCAAGTCCACTGATAGGGGAGGATATCCTCCCCTTTCATATGATTCCCTTTTTTGAGGTAATATTAGTAGTATTTTCCCTGTATGTGTGACTATGCACCTCTTGTGTATCTGGTTCTCACAATAGTCAGCAGATGGCCTCAGAAATCCAGAATTTGGAGTAATGGGTAGTTGTGAGCCTGAATGTAAGCAATGGCAATTGAGCCCAGTTATTGGCAAGACCAACAAGAGCTTTTCATTATTGATCAACCTCAACCGTCTTATGTTGCTCATTAATGGACAACTATTCCAGGACTAATGATTTCATCCATCCATTTGTACCTGTTTGAACATGCATTCCCTTTTAGTAAGCTCTCATTAATATTAGAGTTTAAAATGGGACACTTCAGGTTTTTGAAAGAGAGATAGCGAACTGTATTGAATATATAATTCTTTGTAGGAACTTCAGAAATACCATGGAGTTCTTTGTATCTTTCTTAATTGAATGATTTTTTGAACCAGATAAAGGCCTTAACTCTACCTCATCTGGATGTCATGAAATTTGTTTTGGAGCCCAGACAGGCTTGCAGCACAATGAAATACACATACCTCTGCTTCCTGACTACTGGAATTAAAGTCATGACCAATACATCCTGCTTGTCCATAATTATTGTAGTTAGAAATTGTGCATACAATTTCTGTGATCTACGGTCTGTACTGTTCATCAGCATCCTTCACTTGCTCAGTTTATGTCTGTTAATTGACATTTTTCTTGCAAGGCTAAATTCTATTCAAAGGGTTCGAATGAGATAAACCTCCTCATTTAGTTTACTTCTAAAATGACCAGGTGAGTACATCAGAAATTCTCTGTCAGGAGATAAGTCAGAAAGAACCAGAATTATATGAATATATTGTCGATGAAGTATACTTTTACATTGTTGCCACTGTTGTGCTTTCTCTTATACCCATGTTTGGGATAATTTAGAATTCTATCACCTATGATGATGTGAATGTGTACTTCACTCGGGAAGAGTGGGCTTTGCTGGATCCTTCCCAGAAGAGTCTCTACAAAGATGTGATGATAGAGACCTACAAGCACCTTACAGCCATAGGTAAGACACTGAATTTTCTTTCTCTATTTTGTTAAAGTGGACATCTGTTGTTGATTTTTCTCAATGATGCTCTTATGTAATTTCAATTGGAATGAGGGAGAATAAATCAATCATGTTTCTAAAGTTCACTGAAGAAAAAGTTAAATTTTCCTAATTTTTAGTAAAATATCTCTTTCTGGTATATATTTTAGGCTACAATTGGGAAGACCATAATATTGAAGAACAGTGTCAAAGTTCTAGAAGATATGGAAGGTAATTATTTTATGGAAGCTGATATAAATATGCCTGTGAAAAAATTTTCAATGTGTCCCAGGAGTTTTAAAGGAAAGCAATAGAGTAAAGAATCCAATATTCTAGAGTATTAAGGAATATTAAATTCTCCCAAACTCATGTTCCTCAATGTAAGCTATGTTATTTTGTTTTCAAGGCATTTTGATATAAATGAAGACAGTGAAACCTTTGCTAAACAGATATTAGTGTAAAAAGGACTTTTATTCAATCTAGAAATCATGGTCTCCAAAGATTACTGCCCCTCAGTGTGCTACCCTAGGCCTGGGCAGGGCAGATTCTAGGTTCCATACAACCTACCTTAGGCCTAGGAGTTTTTTGGCTTCTGAGAATTACTGCTAAATAGGCACACCCTATCTTGTTCTTTCTGAGCTCATAGATGGCTGATTCATTTCAGCTTTTCTGGCTCAAACTCCTCTCCTAGCTTCCTTATTAAATCTGGCTTTTCTACTGTCACCTAATTGCTTTGTATAGTCTCAAACTAACTCTATCCGTATTTTCCAATCTTCAGGCTCTTTTTTTTATTCTCTGGCTCATTTGATCTTGACCTCAGTTCTCTCCTTCCAACCTGTCTTTTTATTACTGTCCCAGTAAAACTCCCTCCATCTCCATGTAGTACCCCTTAAGAAGCTCATTTCTGTTCTTGTCTCGTGAGAGATGCATGTATCATATTCTGCCAAATATTTTTCTGATTGTGTCGGTTTTTCTGCCATTACTTTTTATTCTAACTGATTTAGTGTTTCTGGTTTTATGTTGAGGTCTTTGATGTACTTGGACTTTCATTTTCTGTAGAGTGAGTAGTATGGGCGTATTTGCATTTTCCTGCAGGTAGATATCCAGTTAGAGCAGCACCATTTGTTGAAGGTGCTGGTCTTTTTTACATTGTATTATTTTAGATTCTTTGTCAAACATCAAGTGACCGTAGCTGTGGGGTTTTTTTTCTGTGTCTTCTATTTGGTTCCATTGATCCACTATTCTGTTCTTATGCCAATGCCATGTAGTTTTTATTACTATGGCTGTGTAGTATAGCGTGAGATCAAGGATGGAGATACTTACAGATGAACTGTTGTTGTACAGGATTTTTTGGGCAATTTGGGTTTTTTTTCTTTTTCCATATGTAGTTGAGAATTGTTCTTTGCAGGTCTGCAAAGATTGATGTTGCTATTTTGAAGGGAAATGCCTTGAATCTGTAGATTGCTTTTAGCAGGATGTCCATTCTCACTATGTTAATCCTATGGATCCAAGAGCATGGGAGACCTTTCCACCTTCTGATATCCTCTTCAATTTATTTCTTTAGGGACTTGTGTTTCTTTTTTTTTTCCAAAGAGGTCTTTCACTTGCTTGGTTAGAGTCACACCAAGGTACTTCATGTCATTAGTAAAGAGTGTTGTTTCCCTAATTTCTTTCTGAACCCTTTTGTCTTTGGTATACGGGAGGGCTTCTGATTATTTTCACTTAATTTTGTATCCAGCCACTTTGTTGAAGGAGTTTGTTAGTTTCTTTAGGTGTACAGATTTTAGTAGGTTTATCCTATATTATATGTCTATATGAGTGAGTATATACTGTGTGCATCTTTCTCCTTCCTGGATAGCTCACTCGGGAGGATCTTTTCCAGATCCCACCATTTACCTGCTTATATTATGATTTCCTTGATTCTCATTGCTGAGTAATATTCTATTGTATAGATATACCACCATTTGTGCTTCCATTCCTCCACTGAGGGGCATCTGGCTGTTTCCAGCTTCTGGCTATTACAAATAAGGCTTCTACAAACATTGTTTAGCAATTGTCCTTATTGTGTACTTGAGCCTCTTTTGAATATATGCCTAGGAGTGGTATATCTGGATCTTGAGGAAGCGCTATTCCTAGTTGTCTGAGAAAGTGCCAGATTGCTCTCCAGAGTGGTTGTACAAGTTTACATTCCCACCAGCAGTGGAGGAGGGTTCCCCTTTCTCCACAACCTCTCCAGCATGTGTTGTCTCTTGAGGTTTTTATCTTAGTCACTCTGATATGTGTAAGGTGAAATCTTAAGGTCGTTTTGATATGCATTTCCCTGATGGCTAATGAGGTTGAGCATTTCTTTAAGTGTTTCTCTACCATTTGATATTCCTCTATTGAGAATTCTCTGTTTAGTTCTGTACTCCATTTTTTAATTGGATTACATGATTTTTTGCTGTTTAACTTCCTTAGTTCTTTATATAGATTTTGTCTTCTCAGAGTATCCTTGATTTCTTAGAATGATTGTGTTTTCAAATTTTCTGATTTTACTTTTTCTTTGAGAAAAGTTTAAGTTGCTGCAAGCGTATCTTAAGTACCTGAGATTCTCCCTTCCATCTCTTGTATTCTATTGGTGATGCTTACTTTTGTGGTTCCTGATGTTTTCTATAAGTTCTCCAGCTACAAGGGTTTCTCTGTTTGTGATTTTGTTCTTGGTTCTAATTCTGTTTTCACACTTTGCACCATTTCCTTCATCTGTTTGAATGTGGATTCCTATCTTTCTATGATGGTCTCTATTATTTTGCTGGTTTCCTCTCTATATGGCACTAATTGTGCCTCTACTTGTGCCTCTATTCGTTTGGCTCTGTTTGCCTGTATTTCTTTAGGAGCTTTCATTATTTCCTCTTTATTTCCCTCCACTTGTGTGTTTATCCACTGATAACTGGAGAAGTATAGCTTCAAAATCATTTTCCTGTGTTTCTGATGAATTAGAGTATCCATTCATTTGGGGGTTGCTGGTGAAGTCATGATGTCCTGATTTTTGTTGGATGTGTTTCTACTCTGACCACTGGCCATCTGCTTATCTGTTATCTTCACTTTTTGTTCTTGAAGTCTGTAGTTCAGACTGGTTTCATCTTTCTCTGGTATATGGAGTATTCTTCAGGAAGATGGGAGAGGTCCACAGGTTTGAGTGTGTGTGTTGGAAAATCCACAAGCACAGAAGCACAAATGTGGGTGAGCAAGCTTGTGCATGGAAGGGTGCCTTGAAAGACACTGTGCTAGAGAGTGTAAATGCCTGGAATATGTTGCTGGGGATAGTGCAGGCACAAGAGTGGTTGTTTACATTGCCAGAGTTGGCAGACACAATGCACATGCGCAGATTCCCTGAATATCTCAGTAGTCTACATGCCATTGGTATTCAGCTCTGCATGGGCTCCAGGAGTTGTTTGCCTGGAGTCCACTGGTAAATTTGCAGAACCGGGGCTTCCATGTTGAGAACACTGTCCCAAGAACACCAATGTTGTCCACAGTGGGAGTGTGGGTGGGAGGTATCCAATGTCTGGCTGCTAGCGTAGAGGGACCCTGGATCTGGGGCTCTGCAGGCACTCATTTGAAGGCACACCCATTCTCTCTTTGGTCTAATTCAAGAACACAGCATTTCCCCCTGTTTTCTACTCTCAGATGTGTCCCTGCTGGGGCAAATGTGGGTGTAGGAGCTCCATCAGCTCAGTGGTGCTGCAGCTGCAAAACTTGGAAGCTGGTAAAACAGTCCACTGGGAGTCCAGCCACAGCTGCAGAAGTGGGAGGCAGGTACAGATGTCTAATGAGAAGCCTTGTGGAGGCCCTACAGCGGTCTGCAGTCCTGCGTGGCCTGTACAGCCAGCTGCCCTCCACTTAGGGTCTGGGAAGCTGGTACAGTCACTTGCTGGGAGGCTCTGAAAGGCCAATACAGTTGTTTGGAGACCTGGGACATGGAAGGCTGGTATAGCCAGCAACTGCCACTGAGGACTTAGGAGGCCTGCCCCTGCTGACTTAGTCAGGAAGCAGGGAGTGTTCTGTTAGGAGCTGCAGGGCACTGTGGGCTGCCTTGGCTAAGGAGAAGGGAGACCTGACAAGGGAAAGTGCATGGGATCAAATGTTCACTACTCTCAGGCCCCAGAGGAGTCCTTGGATGACATGGATCTAAATGGTCTAAGCTCATGTGTTGTCTTCTGTCACCAAGGAAGCTGCAATGTAGATGTCCTGGCTTTAGCTGCCTCTCCACTCACCAATTTCAGAGTTTCAGCTCCTCAGCCTCTCAGATATGATGTGTGCTACCATCTTGGATCTCCCGTTGTTCTTTTTTTAATAAGTATACTTTTGTCAACTTTGATACAAGTCATGTGAGCATACAGATACAGAAAATAGAAACATACCTCTCTTTCTCAGAACAAGTTGAAGATATGTAGTAGTTCTTCTTTTATTCAGCCTTTCTCAATGTGGTGCAAGTTTATATTTAATTTATTGATCATTAATCATAAATAAATTATTAATAAAATGTTAAAGAGTATTCATTGTCTCTCCAGTAGCAGTGATGATCTTTTAGGTCTCCATCATTACATCTATGTAGAGGTACTTTTGGGAAGGATTTAGCAAAGCTCACTTTTCCTGAGTGGGCTTTTTCCTGATGTATATTATCATAAGTTATTGCATTCTAAACTTCACTATACTTGTGTACAATAGAACACATGATAGTTACCACAGTATAAATTATTATTTGTTCATGTTTCCTACATTCATTATTAATAACCAATGAATCATAAACTTGTATCACATTCATAAAGTCTAGTCAGAGCAGGGGATTTTTAATAATTAAACTAATTACTTAATTACTTTTCCAAACTCATTGAAAATAAAGTCAAAGAAATCACACTACAAAAAAATCACTATGATTTCAGGCCCTCTGGAAATTGTTGTGTTTATGATGGTTCACTTTACAAAATCAGTATGACTACAACTAAATGAATGCATTCACTGTGATGAAGCCGAGTTCTTCTAGGTCTTTTTAAATATGCGATGAACCACTTAGAGAAAAATGATACTATAATTGAGGCATGTAATAAAGTTTCTCACGATCAAAGGTATCTTGTAGGGTACAAAACACCCACAGTCAAGGGGGAAACTATGAATGTAAACGAAGGGATCAAAGGTAAATATGTAACTTCATTTTACAATTATGCCAAATTGCAACCTTACTTTACACCAACAAAAAGATCATCTTTATAATGATAATCGTAAAGCTTACATATATCCTAATTATCTTTGCAGGAATGAAAGAAAACATATTGATGGAAAACGCTATGAAAGTAACCAGTGTGGAAAAGCCTTCACACATCACACTGATCTTCAAAGGCATAAAAGGAATCAGAGTGGAGAGAAACCATGTGAATATAATCAATGTGGTAAAGGCTTTTCACAACACAGTGAACTCCACATACATAGAAACACAGATAGTGGAGAGAAACCCAATGAATGTAATGCTGGTGAGAAAGTCTTTTCACAACATGAAAATCTCCACATGCGTAGAAGAACACACACTGGAGAGAAACCATACAAATGTAATCAATGTGATAAAGCCTTTGTAAATTGCAGTAATCTTGAAGGCATGAAAGACTTCATACTGAGAAAAACCCTTTGAATGTAACAATTGTGGTAAAGCTTTTTCACAATTCAGTCATCTCCAGAACCATAAAAGAACACATACTGAGAAAAACCCTATGAATGTCTTCCAGTGTGGTAAAGCCTTTTCAAACCCCAGTAGTCTTCAAATGCACAAAAGAACACATACTGAGAGAAACCCTATGAATGTCTTCAGTGTGGTAAAGCCTTTTCACTCCGAAGTAGTCTCCAGGTGCATGAAAGAGTACATACTGGAGACAAATGCTACAAATGTAATCAGTGTGGGAAAGCCTTTTCCCAACACGGAAATCTGCAAGTACATAAAAGAACACATACTGGAGAAAAACCCTATGAATGTAATCAATGTGGTAAAGCCTTTTCAAACAAAGCCTTTTCAAACAGCAGTAGTCCAAATGCATCCAAAAAAGAACACATACTGAGAGAAACCCTACAAATGTCTTCAGTGTGGGAAAGCTTTTTCATATCCCAGTAGTCTCCAGGTGCATAAAAAAACACATACAGGAGAGAAACAGTATGACTGTAATCAGTGTGGGAAAGCCTTTTCCCTACACGGAAATCTCCAAAGGCATAAAAGAACACATACTGGAGAGAAACCATATGACTGTTTTCAATGTGGTAAAGCCTTTTCAAACCACAGTGCTCTCCAGGTGCATAAAAGAACACATACTGAGAGAAACCCTACAAATGTAATCAATGTGGGAAAGCCTTTTTCAAAACATGGAAATCTCCAGGTGCATAAAAGAACACATACTGAGAGAAACTCTATTAATGAAATCATTGTTAGAAAGCCTTTTCACATCTCACTAGTCTCGACAATCATGAAGGAACACATACTAGAGAAAAACCCTATGAATTTAATCAATGTGGTAAAGCCTTTGCACATTGCTGTGATCTCCAAAAGCATGAAAAATCTCATACTGGAGTGAAACCCTAAGAGTATAAACAGTAAAGCCTTTGCATGGCACATTATTTCAAAGCCACGAAAGAAATCATAAAACCTTATGACTATTTTTAGTATGATGGAATCTTTGGACATTTCTATAAGCTTCACTTTCATGAATGAATCATACTGAAGAGAAACTATGAATTTGAGTAACTCAAAGCTTTGTGTTTTCAAGTATCCTAGAGATGTATTGAAGTGGTCTAATCAGAAATCAACTGCATCTCACTACATAGCTTGATTTGATATGAGCATTTATATATGATTGGATGTTCTGTGATTCAGTACATTCCTCCTAATTATCCATTTATCATTTCATCTTAAAGTACTGCGTTCTACAGGAAATATGTAATATAAAGATTCTAGATAATGTAACAGCAAGGATATTTACTTTAAAAGAAACTCTTCTGGTGTGTGCATGTAATGTGATTATGGGGTTTTAGGCCAGGATAGGTATGTACGGAGTGGGAGACAACTTTGTCCCATCTCCTTTGGCCGTCTCCATATGATGACTGAAGTCTGCTTTCCAGCTTTGGACACCAAAAAACTTTCCTACCGAACTATTTCCCTGATTTGCAAATAAGAGTAGTTGAGATATTATATTGATAAAATATTGTCTTTTCACATTGTAAACATATTGCCATGTAATACTAGAGGAAGTCAAGGCAATTTGATTGACAAATTTTGTTTGCAAATGAAAGTGAGCTGATCCATGTGTTTAACCCATAAACGTGTCATGAATAGCATTTAAGTGTGAAAGTTTGATCCTAAGTTCATCTTTAACTCAGCCCTGATGACCCAGAAGAAATAGAAGATTGAGAGCATATGAAAGTAACTTAGGTTTTGTGCTTAAAGAAGATTCTGAGCCAAACACTCCACAAAAATATGGAAGCATCCAAAATTGATCAGGACAGAAACTGACAGTACAAGTGTTTAAAAAGTGCCTGAGCATGTGACCAAAGCCACCAGACTGAGTTTATCTCCCACGTGCTAAATAGACATCAATGGGAGCCCACAAGGACACTTGTCAGGTGTACCCCTTCTTGAGATTATGCCTAATGCAAAGAGAGCAAAAGAACTTGAAGGCATGAAGACTAACTTTTCTGAAATGGATTGTATTCTGCTTCCCTGATGCATGCAAACATTCAGTTAGGAGCCCTGAGTGTTGAAGACTCCAAATGTGTTTGTTTGTTGTTAGGGAAACCAGATGTTCAAACAGATGTCAATCTAAGGCTGGACAAATCAAGCTTTTATAGAGACCTGTGCAGCATGGAGTAGCTATAAGGGAAGGATATTTGGATGTTAAAGAAAGGATTAAACTTCCATAAAGAAATTAATTCTTGGGCTCTACCTGAGGACAAGCTGCCTCATGCTGTATTCTCTCTATGTACTTAGCTGTGGTGGGTCATCTCTCTCGTTCTTCCACTCTTTCCTTGTCTTCACAGATACATGTATGTGTCCATCAGAATACCAGGCCTCTACTTGGTGGTCTAAAATTGGACTTTAAATTTCCTCAGTCTCCCACTCTGTCCTCCCTGTAACCCCTCTGCCTGGGAGGAGTAAGGATATTCTGAATAAACTTCCTATATCTCCCTTTGGTGAGCATCTAATAAAAAAGTGGACTCCATGAAAGTGTAATCTCCTCTGGAATCTCATTGTTGAAAAGTACTATTCCCCTAGATGAGATATTTTATGCTGAATAGCATTATGTCATTCTTTGAATGCCTTGCAGGAGAGACATAAGCTGAGCATGGAGGAGGAATTTACAGATGGGAAGTTTTTAATATATGGCTTGGTGAGATTACTGAGTAGTTTATCTCTTGCCTACTGTCTAAACCTATTAAACCTAAGGATGAATTAGGAACCATATGTTGTACTTCACACCTGAGAGAAGCTGCTGAGGTGCCTTTTTAACAGAAGGGGATCTGGCTTCCAGGTTCTCCCAGCATCCCTCAGTCTCTATCTTCTAAAAGGCATGATTGCCATACTCAACCTCTACTGTTAACTTTCCCGTCCTGTAGAATGGGCTTCCCCTCTCTCAGAGGCTCTTCCCCATATAGCTAGATATTTTGTTTTCTTCTATATGCTTTTCTTCTCTCACTCTTCCTTTCTTTGTTTCTTCTCTGCTTTCTGTTTACTCTCTGTGTGTTCTCTCTCTATTTCTTTTGCTCTCTCTGTCTCTCTTTCTCTCTACACATAGTTCTCTGGCCATATTTATGTTTTCTGCATGGGAGCTTCCCTGCAGTTCCTTTGGAACTGAGAAGCCTCTGAGAACTGTTTTGTGATAAGCCTGTATTTAAATGCTTCATCATGTCTTCAATTAGCAAATTTCACCTGTGGGAAGAAAGATAAAGTGAAACCTTATATATTCATCACTGGTCAAAATTAGTCACAATGAAGAAATATGTTAATATGTTTCCAGTTTTCATTAATACTTTGTGTTTTAACCATTGTTTTTTTTTTTTTTTTTACCTACCCCCTTATCAGTGGACTAGGGAAGGTGCATATGGGAAAATGGGGATTGGGGAGAATGGGTGGATGTGGAAGGGAATACCACCAGGACACAAAATCAATAAATTGTAATAAACAAATAATTAAAGATGATTTCATTTTCAATCATTGATTTATTTTCTTTTTTTCATTTGAAAGAATAGTCTCAATATGAATCTCAGATCTACATGGAAGTTAGTATACATACTAGATCTGCTTACCTTGCCTTCTTAGTGCCTGCAGTATTGTTGGGCATGGTCTACCTCAATAACTCAGTTCTTTCAATGGGCTTATTGAGAATGAATCACTGAGTTCAAATGGTCATAGTAGGAAGGACACAGGCTCTGGTCTTAACTCCAGTAATAGAAAAAAAAAAAAATCTTTCTTCAGTTACAGTTGTTTGGCTTAAAATCCTCTCCTACAATTATAAAGAAAAATATTTTTTTTTTCTTTAACATTGAGTTTTTATCACTCATCATAGTAAATCAGAGTTCTGTCCTTAGTCAACAGATAGTGAACAGTTGCCTCACAGACATAAGTACGTATACTTATGTGTCACTACTCAGTACACTCATCCCTACATTCTACTAAATCACTGAGGTTGAAACCACCTAAGCCAGGCATGGTAACACAGGCCTATAGTCATGGTGTTTAGAAAGAAGAGGCAGGAACTTCAAGGTTTCAATGTCATCCAAGCAAATATCCAAGGTCAATGGTATAATGGGAGGTCCACAATACAAAGGGAGACTGATTGGATAAGACCAATGTCCATAGTCTTCCCTACAGCCCCAGAACATCCAGGCCATGCCAGCACCATGTGTCACCTAAGGAATTTGCCACCCTTTGCTTGCTACTGTTTCCTGTCCAAGACAGGTCAGGTCACTTCAGAGTCAGACTCATTTTGGGCATTGAAGATTAGAACACTCTTGGAAGTGGGAGAATTAGCCTCAGGCAATGGTGAGTTCCTTATTTATATATCCTATGGAAAGGGTTAAGCACAAAAAAACTTACCCACACAAGCCATACACATGGACTCAGTTTTTTTTTTGTTTATATACATTGGTCCATACTTATTCACACATTCTTTCTTAAGACATTGGAAGGAATGAATTTGGAACAGGGTGGAGAAAGGACAAGAATAGGGGAAATGGTGTAATATATTTGAATTAACATCTGTAAAATTAAATTTAAATAAAATTTGGCTATAGAGGGCATGGGAGTTACTAGCACTGGGTGTTATAGAAGACAGGTTCCATTTCATGAATCACAATCTAGCTAAGTATACCCTGCAAATGCATCCCCATGGGATTTGATGTCCTCTTTGGCCTTTGCAGGTAAGACACACAGACACATAAATTCAAAACATCCAAATAAATGAAAGACATACAAAGCTTTAAAATGTGGCTTTTTTAGGGATGAGGAGATGGCTCTGTGTTTTGGAAAACTCACTCAGGACTTCACAAAAGATAATGCTGAATCCTATTGTCCATAGACACAGCCTCTCCCTTATTCTGACTAAGAGATCCACACACAGACTGGGGGCACTTAGATACCTTTAACACATACATCATCCTAGGGGCTTAACACAGACCCAGGCCCTGTGGGTGCTTGTTCTCTCTCAGTCTCTCTCATGCACATATACATTCACACGTGCGCACATCTCCATGAACTCCACCAGCACAGTGCCCTCAACTGGCCCTGTAACTCAGAAAATAGAAGATTGTGTGGTGACAGCTCTTTCACCAGGTTGTCCCTCTCACCATATTCTTTTTGAAATGGGGCCACAGGGGCTGGAGAGATGTCTCAGTGTTTAAGAGCACTGTCTGCTCTTCACGAGGTCCTCAGTTCAATTTCCCGCAACCACATAGTGGCTTATAACCATCTGTATGGAGATCTGGTACCCTTTTCTGGTATGCTGGCACACATGCAGGCAGAACACTGTATGTATTTATGTATAAATAAATAAATAAATAAATAGATGGGGCCACACTTAGACCCCAGAGGGTGACATGCCCCATCCAGTGATGCCATTATCTCTTAATTTTCCTCAGTCAGTTCCATTAACTGAGCACCAAGCCTTCAATTACATAAGCATATTGGGCCATCATCATTCAAATCATCATGTAACCTCTAGCCACATTCCTTAGGATATAACCAAGTGTGGTTGCTTTGAGGAACTGTTCTTCCCCCAACTAGATAAGTTCCCTTTTATCAAGCACATCCTCCTGATGAAGAGAAAAGGTACTCTTGTCTGGGCAATTATTTGTAGCAATTCATATTTTATTCTCAGAAGGTAAGTCTGTTAAGGAACCACCTGAATCATCCTCTGAAGATAAATGCCACCCACCAGCCTCTGTAATGGCCTTGTACCTTGAGAATTCTCCAGCTGAGTGTAAAAGAACCCTTGGGGTGCAGGTCTCTAGACATTACAGTGACTGTGGTCCAAGAACATTAGCAGGGCAACAAGAACCATCTGTGCTACACCAAAATTAAGAAATGCTGTGGAGAACCAAAAAGTACTGCTCTGTTATTTGGGTCATCTCAGGGTTGAGACATGTGTTTGATGTGAAATTTGGGTGCAAGAAATCTCATAAAAAGACATTGAGCAAAATGTAAACCAACATGGGTGAGCCACCAAGGTAGAGATAGCTCTAGAGAAAAAGAAAGTAGAAACAGAGAAACTGAAGAGAGAAATCATTTCCTGTTAGTGGAGGGCAGCCAACTCCTCTCTTAATGTGTGACAGGCTTCCTTCATCTCACCTGCCCTACCCTGACTAGGGAGAGATTGAACACTGCAAGGCTCCCAATTTAGGTTTCAATCCAGGCTTCAAACTTTGGTTCAAGTCTCTATCCTCTGTGTGTGTGTCATTATCTGTAGTTTACCTCCCTACCAGTAACCACAGAAAAAGATGGGAACATTTAGGTCAGCTCTGCAGTTAATGGCAGTCTCTTGGGGTGGTTAATTTTGACTGTCTTCAATGCCATAAGGCAATGCTTTTCTGAGGAAAAGTGACACATACACACACACAAACTGCCAAGATTTTACTTCTGATAAACTATTTCAGAAAGCTTGTTTCCCAAAGTATTAAATCCCAGCTCATATAAAAGTTCCCAGATCCATCTGAACTCAGCCCCATCACAGTCAACCACAATACAGTGGGGTCCAGAAACCTCTTGTGTCTGGGGACTGAGGAGGTACAACCTCTGGATGACAAGGCTTTGCTTCCACAGTTGCAGTTCCTGTGCTAAGATATATGGACTCCACAGTTTCTGATTGAGACAACAGAATTCTTTCCTTTGTTCCATTTTTCCCAGCCATAGAAATCTTCTCCTCCTGTATCCAGGACAAACTAACATGCTTTTATAAAGAAAAAGGAGTCTGACTGGACTCATCTAAACCATGTATCCCACAGGGCCATGTGACTAATGAGTGTTGAGCTCACCATCCATTGAAGGTGAGCTAACTCTTCTTATGGTTTTGTTGCTATGAAAACATGCCGTGACCTTGGAAGCACATAGAAAGGAAAAAGATTGAATAGGAGCTTGCTGACATTTGCAGAGGTTTAGTCCATGATTACCATGGAGGGAAACATGGCAGCAGGCAGGCAGAGATGGGGCTGTAGAAGGAGGTGACAGATCTTCATCAGCCAGCTGCAGAGTCACCCTGGGACTGCTTGAGCATATGAGAAGTCAAAACCCACTTTCCCAGTGACACACTTCCTCCAACAAGGCCATACCACCTCCAACAAGGCCCCACTACTCAACCTTGGCACTGCCAATGTGTCAAACATTCAAATACATGAACCTGTCGGGGCCATTCTTTTTCAAACTACCCTATTGACCTTGAGCACAATGGAATCATGTGGTTTGATCTTATTTTGGCTAGTAACCTTACCACCATGGAAGCAACCATGAATTTGCCATGTTCTTTACTAACGATTTCATAAAAAGGTAAATGCCATGTGACTTCTTGGTTATTGTTGCATAGAAGAATATGGAGGCATCCATAAACTTCCTGCTGTCACTGAACTCTCTGGGTATCACCTGATTTTTACTAAACATGTGACTCTGAGAGACCAAAGAATTTTGGGCATTGGTTTAAAGTTAAAGCACAAGCCTGAAGGAAAGCCAGCCAGTGCAGACAAGTCCGGCCACCTGGGGAAAAGAACGAGCTTCACTATATGCTTTTCCTGCCCACTAGAGATTCAGTTGCTAGGAAACTGCCTATGCATTCCTTTCTGTAACCCAGATTCTGATGCCTCTAAAGGTTGACTTAAAGAGTTTTTCTTCATCATGAATTGGCTCGTGTAACAGGAAGCAGGCATGTAGGCTTGATGTCAGAGAGAGTAATCCTTCTCAGTTGGTGGTGCCATTTGGGAAGAATTCAGAAATGCTGTCCTGCTGAAGTAACATGAGGTGGGCTTTGAGAGTTTACATCCCCACAGCATTTCCAGTTTCCTTCTCTGCTTCATGCCTCAAGATGATGATGTGAGTTCTTCAGCTGCCAGATCTGAAACTTGCTGTCACACCACTTTCATAGTGATCCCATATCCCTCTGGAACCATAAGCCAAGGGAAACTATTGTAAAAAGTTGCCTTAGACACTGTGTTTCCTCACAGAAACAGAAAAGGCAATACTAAATACCCACAAAAAAATACCTGGGGCCTAGGTCCTCTCCATGCAGAGTCCTTGGTTGATTCATCAGTCTCTGCCCTGGGCCATGATTTTTTTGGCTCTGTTGATCTCCTTGTGGATCTCCTTTCACCTCTACATCTTTCTCTCTCTGCCTTCTTCTATAAGATTCCCTGCACTCTGCCCAAAATTTGGCAATTAGTCTCAGCATTTGCTTTGATACCCTGCTGTCTAGAGTCTTTCAGAGGACCCTATGGAGGACTCCTGTTCTGTTCCCTGTCTTCTCCTATTTTCTATGTCTATCCTGTTTGCTCTTCTGAATGAGGATCAAGCCCCTTCCTTAGGGTCCTTGTTGTTGTTTATCTTCTTTAGGAATCTGTGTTTTAGTATGTTTATCCTATATCATATGTCTAATATCCACTTATAAATAAGTATATACCATGGTGTCTTTCTGATTCTGGCTTAAATGATTTAGGATCATTTTTTTTTTTGTGCCCTTCATTTGCCTGAAAATGTCACGATTTTCTCATTTTTAATGGCTGAGTAATATTCCATTGTGGAAGTGTACCACCATTTCTTCATCCATTCCTCTGTTGATGGAAAACCAGGGTATTTCAAGAAACTTGCTATTATGAATAAAGCTGCAATGAATATAGTTGAACAAAATGTCCTTGTTGTATGGTTGAGCATCTTTCAAATATATACCCAGGAATGGTCTAGCTGGATCTTGAGGTAACACTATTGCTAATTTTCTGGGAAAATGCCAGAATGATGTCCAAAGAGGTTGTACATGTTTACATTCCTACCAGCTATGTAAGAGAGTTCTCCTTTCTCCACAACCTCTTTAGCATGTGTTCTCACTTGAGTTTTTAAACTTAGTCATTCTGATGGGTGTAAGGTGGAATCTCAGGATTGTTTTGATTTGCATTTCCTTGATGACTAAGAATGTTGAGCATTTCTTTAAGTGCTTCCCTGCCATTTGATAGTCCTCTGTTAGAATTCTCTGAGTAGCTCTGTACCCCATTTTAAAAACTGCTTTGCTGTTGTTTAACTTCTTGAGTTCTTTATATATTCTGGATATTAGCCCTCTATCAAATATAGGTTGGTGAATATCCTTTCCTTGTCTTTAGCTTGACATTTTGTTCTGATGACAGTATCCTTTGCTTTACATGAGATTTTCAGTTTCGTGATGTCCCATTTATTGACTGTTGCTCTAAGAGTCTGTGCTGTTGGTGTTCTGTTCAGGGAGTTGTCTCCTTTGCCAATGAGTTCAAGGCTCTTCCCTAACTTTTCTTTGAAGAGATTTAGTGTGTCTAGTTTTATGTTGAGGACTTTCATCCAGGTGGACTATAGTTTTGTGTAGGGTGAAAAGTACAGATGTATTTGCATTCTTCTACATGTAGACATCCAGCTAGACCAGCACCAATTCTTGAAGATGCTATCTTGTTTCCATTGTATGGTGTTGTTTTCTTTGTCAAAAATCAAGAATCTGTAGGCATGTGGGTTTATTTCTGGGTCTTCTACTCGATTCCACAGATCCAGCAGTATGTTTCTATGCCAGTACCAAGCCTTTTTTTTTTTATTGCTGTTGCTCTATAGTACAGCTCAAAAACAGGGATGGAGATAGCTCCAGAAGATCTTTTATTGATTCTATTTTCAAAGTCCAAAGTCAGTTTATTGTTTTTTTTGTTTTTGTTTTGTTTTGTTTTTTTTTTTTTTTTCAGGGTATTTAATCACCTTGAGAATCCCAAAATTGAGAATTGTAAAACCCTGTTTACTATTGGTTGAGCCGTAATACACACCTTTAATCTGAGAACTTTCTGTTTATTGTAAACCTATGATTATAGTGTGGTTCACCTAGCCATAGCACAGATCTTTATTCTGAGAGTTCTCTGTATCCTGGATCTAAAAATTAAGATTATACAAAATTCAGACAGATTCTCAGAACAAGGTTTGCAAACACATATGGGGAATACAGAAATCAGCACTTGAATTATACAATAACCTTATGCCTACCAAAAACATAGAGAAGAAACCTGTGAGCTTCCCATAACTCTTATTTATATTTTCATATATACTACAGACAATAATTATCATTTTACTCAGTTCATATACTGTTAAACAGCTAGTTTGTTCACCAAGTGTTTTAATACTTTTTAAATAGTTTTGCCTAGTATTACAGATTGCTTTTTAAACATACACTTAATATTCACCATTATACCAATTAAATTGTTTTGAATTCTGCTTTAATGACAATCTTTAAAACACATCATAATATTCATGGTTCTTGATCCTAACATTAGAGTTGATTTTTTTTTCTTCCATGGTATAGAATTTTACATTTTATAATTACATATGACATATTTATAAATAATATATATTTATATATATATATATATATATATATATATATATATATATAGAGAGAGAGAGAGTTAGAGTGCAATATGTTGTAAGTTGAGCATTTCAACTAATTTTCATGTTTCAATGCCTTTTTTCTAATTGAGGAAGGCAATGGACAGAGAAGTAACAGATAGAACGTTTGTAGAAATTAGAAATCAGAATGCAGTCAATAATTGTGGTTTATTAAGTTGAACACTTTAGGTTCTTTTTCTAAGATCCATGACTTCACTCTCCTGGAGTACTTGGCTAGGTTTCTAATACCAGACATGTTTTCCATTTTCTTTGTTGAGTTTTCAGTTCAACTGAACAGATGTTAGTTACCACCAAAATATGAGTGCTGCTATGGAAACCATAGGGATATCTTGCCATGGTAATCACTGCTGTAGTTTATAGGTACAGCTGTGTAACACTGTTGGTTGCTTGCCTACATTATAAGCCTAAATAAAACCATCCAGTGCTGTGAAATCTAGTCTTCATTCAGGAGGCTTTCAGGTCAAACCCAACTTGAATTCTCTGAGGCCTGTTTCTGAAGTTCATGTTGGCTTCAGAAATGGGGGCTTGCCTTCAAACTCTGGAATAGAACCAAAGGTAACAGCAGCAACCTAAGGGTTTTTCACGTGTGTTGGACAATGTTCATGTGAAAGAGAATTTTTTCCATGCATGGCACTGGTGCTTTTATTACATAGTAGTCTATGTCCTCTGTGGGGAGCATTGGCGGCCCATGTGTCATAACTTTTTACAAACTATATGTATGTTTACATAGACACATACACATGTCTTAGAGATGTCTTATTAACGACATTCTTTCTACCAGGGAATGGCCTGAACTTTCTCAAGTTCACTATAGCTATGCATTTTTCAGCTTTATTCGGCTTTTCAAAACGGCAACTCTTTGTTTCTCTCTTTACATTGCATTTTCTTTAAATATATCATAGCTCTAAATTCTTATTATTATTTAGTCCCTAGTGTTTCTTAGTAATTGCAATGTTATTTTTTTTATTTTTTCAAGTGCTCTGTATTATTTGCTTCGGTATAGAACATTGTCTCCTATAGCCCAGGCTTGTCTCATGCTATGTAATTACAAATTGCCTTGAGTACCGAAACCTGTGTCTGCTTCCTAGTGCTGAGAAGAGAGTCCTGAAACTCCTTCCAGGCTGGGCCTTACTGGTCAATGAGAAGATAAATTAGGCCAGTGAATGAGTCTTCCAAACTCTCTGGCCTTTATTGGAGTTTTACAAATGAAGAAGTAACTGTGTAAGAAGTGAGATAACTGACCAGTATTGGAGCTTTTGTAGTCACAGCACTGAAAAGGATGGGCAAGAAGAGGGAGGAAGCTTTCATGCTTTGACAGTAGTTGACATTAACAATATGAAGTGAGGTAGTCAATTATAGATGATCAATAAATGTCCTGATTGGACATTTGTGTGTTCTAGAGTGCAGGCATTCAAGAATCAGAATAAAGAACTAACCTTCTCAAGAGGAAGACATGCCTGCTCTAAATTGTATATCACATGGGGTTTTGTTGTTGTTGTTGTTATTTTGGTTTTTTGTTTGTTTGTTTGTTTTTTCTTTTCTCCCAGGGTTGTCTGATACCTACCAGGTGAAAAGTAGCTGCAGTTTCACTGACCCCACTGTGAAGTCACACAATAACAATGTCATTTGGTTTCCTAAAATCTCTCTTTAATTGTCAGCATTTTTGGCAGCCTTCCTCCTGTGGACAGATGGTTCACTCCACTGCAAGTTGAATAATGGTTTGTTCAAGCTATCCACCTTGATTTCCAGGAGGAGGAGGGGAAGTGCCTGCTGAGTGCTGGAAGACAGAAGGGTAGGCTAGTAGACAACAGGCACAAGTCTACTGACAAAGAAATCTCCGCAGATCTGGAAATGGTGTGGCCCTGATTCTCCACATATGGACCCAAAGTTCAAGTCATGGATCCAAGGTCCCTGCTTGGAGCATAGGCTTCTCCAGAGTCAGCTTCTTCCCTAAGCCAGGTCCTCATTGCTTTTGTAATTAGCCAACATGCATTCATTCCTCCTGGGCGAGGAAGCAGTATGCTTTGTCTCTTCAGTACACTGTGAGCCTAGGGAGGTGCTCATGTCGCTCAAGACTCACTGACCAATCAGGACTTCCAGGCGAGGCCTGTAATCAGAGGAAGGGGAGGGTTTTTCCTGGCGGTTTGTTGTAGGTTCGCTTTGGAAGCTGAGCTCTGCAGAGTGTTTGGCATCCAGTGGTCTGAGCTCAGCTGCTGGGTCCTCTGAGGGGATTTCAGGTGACTTCTAAAGAGGCGACATGGTGAGTGTGCGGCCACCACCTCCAACGTGGTGGTGGACTAGGAGGCTGAGCAGCAGGAGCTGGTGTTGTTTGTCCTTCCCGGGCTGGATGGAAACCGGCAGCCATCAGCTGCTTGTGAGGTCCTTTGTCCTGGCCTTAGGAATGCTGAGCTGACTGAGTCCCACGTGTTGCAAGTGGGATGGACTGTGAGCAGAGTGGATGTGGGGACCTGGGCACTGTTAAGACTCAAATCCTGGGACAAATGGCTGAGTTGCCTATTTAACAGTTCAGAGAAGAATTAGCTACCAGGTTTGCCCAGCATCGCTGAGTCCCTCCCTGTTTACAGGCTGTGGCTGGCATACACTGCCCTCTAGCCCAGGGCTCGGGCCCTTAACCCAGCAACCCCTTTTTTCTGTTATCTACCCAATTTGTTTACCTAATATTTCATCTATTATTTACTGTCATAGTCTCATGGTTTGGCGTGCCCTCTCCTCTCTCTCCTCCCTCCTCCTCCCATGGCTCAGGGATGTGTTCACCTTGGGCTCTCCCAGTACTTTGCGGTGTGTGTGCCTTTCTAGGGATAATAAATTTTCTCCCCACCATACCTAGGAAGAATCATGTCATTTAATTTTTAGTTTTTCATTCATCTCTTATTTGCTACTCTTTTCTTTCAACTTCAAGGCTCCTTTAGGCTTCAGTTTTTGTTACTGTTTGCATTTGACTGAGGGATGATGCAGGAATTCTCAGCTGTGAGGTAGAGATGGCTGCATTGGACAGTGAGAGGGTAATGAAATGTATACATGCAGCACCCTGTGACTTGTAAAATAAACATGTACCCTGGGAGAGTGGAAACATTTATTAAACTACTAATTTACTAGGCTGAGGCTCTGTCTGCCCTAGGGCAGAGCTGAGATGGTTTGTGCTGTCTGAGTCCCCTTATCTCTAATCCTCCAGTAGAGGATCTGCCAGAGCCCTGAGGCCCAAATGCTTGGTTTAAGCAAATGATGATGGACTCTGGGGAAGCTACACAACCAGGAAGGAGGACCAGTACAAAGTACCTTGCAGAGTCTTTCCAAGATTCTTCTCTGGTGCTTCTAAAGTGATCAATATCCAGGACCACAAGCTATGCCATGGAGACCATGGGGTTCATTGTTGCCAGTCCCAGAAAAGCTGGTCTGCTGAGCTAGGAGAGTTCCACGTGTTAGAAGTGGGATGGATTGTGAGCCAGTATGTATGTGGTGCCCTGGGCAGAGGCCCTTGCCCTGTCAGCTTTTCTGAGTGTGGATTCCCTGGTGAGAGGAGGAGACTCTGTGCTCTGGCCTCTAAAAGGGACTCTCATTGTCCTGTTTATGTTGCCGTGAGGCTTACTACTGTCTTTTCTGTGTGTCTTTCTGGGTCTGTGTTATGTCACTCAGGAAGATCTTTTCTAGTTGCATCCATTTGCCTGAAAATTTCATGATTTCCTTGTTTTTAATGGCTGGGTAGTATTCTATTGTGTAAATATCAGTTTCTTTATCCATTCTTCGGTTGAGAGGCATCTAGATTATTTCCAGTTTCTGGTTACTAGAAATGATGCTGCTATGAGCATGGTTGAGGGAATGTCCTTGTTGGATGGTGGAGTAACTTTCAGGTGTGTGCCCAGGAGTGGTATAGCTGGGTCTTTAGGTGTGTCTTTTCCCAATTTTCTGAGAAAGTGCCAGAATGATTTCCAAAGTGGTTATATAAATTTGCTCCCCCACCAGCAATGGAGGAGTGTTCCCCTTTCTGTACATCCTTGCCAGCATGTGTTGCTACTTGAGGTTTTGTCCATAGTCATTCTGACAAATGTAAGATGGAGTCTCACAGACAGTTTTGATTTGCATTTCCCTGATGAGTGAGGATGTTGAGCCCTTTTTTAAGTGTTTATGCACTGTTGAGAATTCTCTATGCCTGTGTCCCATTTTTAATTGGATTATTTTGTCTGTTGGTGTTTAATTTCTTGATTTCTTTAATATAATTCTGGATATTAGCCCTTTGTCAGATGGAGGTTGGTGAAGACCTTTTTCAATCTGTAGGTGGCCAGTCCTCTTGTTCATAGTGTCAATTGCTTTACAAAAGCTTTTGTTCCATTTATTAATTGTACATTTTAGAGCCTGCGCTGCAGGTGTTCTATTCAGGAAGTTGTCTCTTGGACCAGTGAGTTCAAGGGAGTTACACAATTTCTCCTCTGGCAGTTTTCGTGAATCTGACTTTATGTTTAAGTTTTTGTTCCACTTGAAATTGAGTTTTGTGCAGGGTGAGAAATATGGATCTGTTTGCATTTTTCTACTTGTGGACATGTATTTGGAGCAACACTATTTGTTGAAGATGCTGTCTTTTTCCATTGTATGGTTTCGGCTCCTTTGTCCAAAAGCAATTGTGAATGGGTGTGTGGGTTTATTTCTGGGTCTTTGATTTGTTTCCATTGATCACCCCAGCCTATTTCTATGCCAGTACCATGCAGTTTTTATTATTATTACTCTTAGTATATCTTGAAGTCAGGTATGGTAGTTACCTCCAGTAGTTCATCTCCAGACTTTGGAATAGTCTTCCTTCTGATGAAATATGTCCAGGAGAACCCAAATGGGTTCTGGCTTTCAGATGTAGCCTCACAGTAGTGGGTATTTCTATGTAAGGGCACAGGCACAGGTGACCTGAGGTTGAGGCATGGGATATTTTTTGGTATCAAAAGTAGTGCTTTGGAATGAAATGAGCAGGAATGCCACAATTTAAGCTATAGAAAGAACACAAAATGTTTTTTTTTTTTTTTTTTCAACTAGTAATTATATTTTATATTACTGAGAGCAAAACTGTAAGCTTTCCTTTTTCAAAAACCTACTTTATTCTTGGTTCTTAAATACCTCTACCTCCCTTCCACTCACTACCCCTAGTTAGGAGAGAAAACAGTTAGTACAAAGAAAGAATGCAGATCTCCAGCTACTTAATGCTGATTAGGGTCAATGGGTTCTTTAGTGCAATAACTGTCTCAGTTGTGTGGATTCCAGAAGCCCACTGAAACAGCAAACAAGCAAATGGCACTGTTTGTTTAAATCTCTTTGATTTGGGTTTATTGGAAGAGGAGCCAGTGCTCCTAACCTGAGCCATCGATTCAGCACTTTATTTGGATTCTTAAACCTATACCTCCCTTACAACCCTTATTCCTTCCAAAACCCCCAATTGGTAAAGGAGAGAGAATGATAGAGGGGAAAGAAATATAGGTCTCTTTAAATGCATCCTGTAGATTAGGGTAGTCAGGATCTTTGGGGCAATACATCTTAGTCACCAGGATATCCAGCAGCCCAACAAACCAGCAATAACAAACACAGTAGCAGTATGGGTGAACAGCATCAGGAAGAGCAGCAGCTTCTTTCTTCTTCAAAGACCTCAGGCCCTCTCATGGTTCTGCATGTGGACCCTCTCCAGAAGACACAGTATTAAACTATATACAGGTTTGCAAAATCACAGGACTCCTAGAGCAGGAGACAATCATAAGTAACAGCTGTGGACAAACTGAAGCAGCCTTGTGCTCCACACATGGGTTTAAAAGAAAAACACATTCACATAACATGAGAGGGATTTTAAAGAAACAAAAATTTTTAATACAATTGCTGATTCTATTATTTTGGATATTTCTTCTCTGTCTTTAATTTTGTTTAGGGAAGGGTTTGTTTATCTTGTTTGTTTTTTGCAAAGAACCAACCCTTTGTTTCATTGTTTCTTTATCTTCTCTTTCTATTTTTTGGATTATAGGTCTAAGTGCTCTTTTGTTGTGTGGGAGTTTTGTTCTTGGAATTCTGTTAGTGTTCTCAGTTTCAGAAAGTGTGTTGTACACAGTGTTAAGTTTTTAATGACCTGCTTGTCTAGTGTGTTCAAGGTGTTAGGCTTGCTCGGATGGTATGGAGTGGATGGTGCCACATGTGTTCTGTTGATCACTAGGCAAGATCCTGAGAATTGAGTGTGCTGTAACAAAGATGGGGAGGATCCCTGTATAATGTCTTGTTCTCTATGCAAGCATGGCCTATGGTTGAGCTGAGGACTTGGGAGTGGGATCCCAGAAGCAGAACAGAGAGTGGGAGTGTGTAATCCACAGGAGACTTGGACACAGGAAAGGGGAGTTGTCACTGCTGTACTTTTGGAGTGCTAATGGCAACCATGAGAATTGGGTCTTCAGTAACAGAGAGTGGAAAAGGTACACAGAATCAAGTAGGAGAATATCATTGAATATTTATTTCTTTTTTGTGTGCTTCTTTGGAGGAAGGTATAAAAGGTTTTGTAGGAGGAACCTGTCTAGATTCCTTACTGGGGATTGGATTTGAGTGTCTATGATCTCAAACAATTTCCTTTTGTTTCTATCTGTGTTGTGATTGAAAATGATCATTCTGTTTCCTTTTCATGCCCAGGTGGGCTTCATCATTATCCAGTCTATCTCTAAATCACAAGAAAGAGTCTCTTAGTATCTATTTTGGAGCACTGCTAGGTAGAGTCTTTCAGATGCTTTCTGCGGTAGAAGACTCCCATCACGTTCAATGCACATCCCATTTGTCTTTCTAAATGAGGATAGATCATCATACCCCATGTCTGCTTTCTTGATTATCTTCTTTAGATTTCATTATGTTTATCCTATCTTTTAGGTCTATATAAGCAGTATATTCCATGTTTGTCTTTCTCCTTCTGGGATACTTCACTCAGAATGATCTTTTCTAGATCCCACCATTTGCCTGCAAATTTCATGATTTCCTCCTTTTTGATTGCTGAGTAGTATTCCATTGTGTAGAAATACCACAATTTCTGTATCCATTCCTCCGTTGATGGACATCTGGGTTGTTTCAGGTTCTGGCTATTACAAATAAAGCTGCTACAAACATGGTTGAGCAAATGTCCTTACTGTGTACTTGAGCAAACTTTGGGTATATGCCTAGCAGTGGTATAGCTGGATCTTGAGAAGCGCTATTCCTAATTGTCTGAGAAAGCGCCAGATTGACTTCCAAAGTGGTTGTACCAGATTACATTCCCACCAGCAATGGAGGAGGGTTCCCCTTTCTCCACAACCTCTCAACATGTGTTGTCATTTGTGTTTTCATCTTGGCCATTCTGATGGGTGTAAGGTGAAATCTTAAGTCGTTTTGATTTGCATTTCCTAATGGCTAATGACGTTGAGCATTTCTTTAAGTGTTTCTCTGCCATTCTATATTCCTCTACAGAGAATTCTCTGTTTAGCTCCGTTCCCCATTTTTAATTTGTTTACTTGTTTTTTGCTGCTTTTCAGCTTCTTTTAGTTCTTTATATATACTGGATATTAGCCCTCTGTCAGATAGAGGGTTGGTGAAATTCTTTCCCAATCTGTAGGCAGTCGTTTTGTTTTGATGACGGTGTCCTTTGCTTTACAGAAGCTTTTTCAGTTTCATGAGGTCCCATTTATTGATTGTTGCTCTTAAAGCCTGTGCTGTTGGAGTTCTGTTCAGGAAGTTGTCTCCTGTGCCAATGAGTTCTAGGCTGTTCCCTACTTTTTTCTTCTAACAGATTTAGCGTATCTGGTTTTATGTTTAGGTCTTTGATCCACTTGGACTTTAGTTTTGTGCAGGGTGATAAATGTGGATCTATTTTCATTTTCTGCATGTAGACATCCAATTAGACCAGCACCATCTGTTGAAGATGCTATCTTTTCCATTGAGTGGTTTTGGCTGCTTTGTCAAAAAATTGAGTATTCATAGGTACGTGCGTTTATTTCTGGGTCTTCAATTCGGTTCCATTGATCCTCCTTTCTGTTTCGATGCCAATACCATGCAGTCTTTATTACTATTGCTCTGTAGTACAGCATGAGATCGGGAATGGAGATACCTCCAGATGATCTGTTGTTGTGTATAGGTTGTTTTGGAGATTCTAGGTTTTTTTTTTTCTCCATATGAAGCTGAGAATCTTTTTTTTCAAGGTCTGAAAAGAATTGAGTTGGTATTTTGATGGGAATTGCATTAAATCTGTAGATTGCTTTTGGCAGGATGGCCATTTTCACAATGTTAATCCTACCAATCCATGAGCACAGGAGATCTTTCCATCTTCTGAGATCTTCTTCAATTTCTTTCTTCAGAGACAGTTTTTTTCTCAAACAGGTCTTTCACTTGCTTGGTTAGTGTCACCCCAAGGTACTTTATGTTATTAGTGGCTATTGTGAAGGGTGTTGTTTCCCTAATTTCTTTCTCAGCCCTTTTGTCTTTGGTATACAGGAGGGCTTCTGATTTTTGAGTTGACTTTGTATCCAGCCACTTTGCTGAAGGTGTTTATCAGCTGAAGGGAGTTCTCTGGTTGAATTTTTGGGGTCACTTATGTATACTATCATATCATCTGCGAATAGTGACACTTTGACCTCTTCCTTTCCGATTTGTATCCCCTTGATCTCCTTTTAGTTGTCTTATTGCTCTGGCTAAGACTTCAAGTACTATGTTGAAGAGATATGGAGAGAGTGGGCAGCCTTGTCTTGTCCCTGATTTCAGTGGGATTGATTTAAGTTTCTCTCCATTGAGTTTGATGTTGGCTGTAGGCTTGCTGTATATTGCCTTTACTATGTTTAAGTATGTTCCTCGTATCCTGATCTCTCAATACTTTAAACATGAATGGGTGTTGGACTTTGTCAAATGCTTTTCGGCATCAGGAGATGATCATGGTTTTTCTCCTTCAGTTTGTTTATGTGGTGGATTACATTGATGGATTTCCGTATGTTGAACCACCCTTGCATGCCTGGGATGAAGCCTACTTGGTCATGGTGGATGATATCTTTGATGTGTTCTTGGATTCGGTTTGCAAGTATTTTATTGAGTATTTTGCATCAATATTCATAAGAGAGATAGGTCTAAAGTTCTCTTTTTTTATTGGGTCTTTGTGTGGTTTGGGTATCAAGGTAACTGTCGCTTCATAGAATGAGTTTGGTAATGTTCCTTCTGTTTCTATTTTGTGGAATAGTTTGAGGAGAATTGGTATTAGCACTTCTTTGAAGGTCTGGTAAATTCTGAGCTGAAACCATCTGGCCCAGGGCTTTTTGGAGGAGGCTGTGAATGACTGTTTCAATTTCCTTGGGGATATAGGTCTATTCAGTCTTTCTATCTGATCTTGACTTAATGTTGGTAGATGGAATCTATCAAGAAAATTGTCCATTCGTTTAAATTTTCAAATTTTGTGGCGTATAGGCTTTTGTAGTATGACCTAATGATTGTTTGAATTTCTTCAGTGTCTGTAGATTATATCCCCCTTTTTCATTTCTGATTTTGCTGATTTGGATAGATTCTCTTTGCTTTTTTAGTTAGCTTGGCTAAGGGTTTGTCTATCTTGTTGATTTTCTCAAAGAACCAGCTTTTGTTTC
Organism: Meriones psammophilus; assembly: GCA_036365155.1. Classification (NCBI taxonomy): domain Eukaryota; kingdom Metazoa; phylum Chordata; class Mammalia; order Rodentia; family Muridae; genus Meriones; species Meriones psammophilus. The sequence goes on from JAEOAE010002915.1 coordinate 57,605, forward strand.
ATTGATTCTTTGAATAGTTTTATTTGTTTCTAATTGATTGATTTCAGCCCTGAGTTTGATTATTTCCAGCCTTCTGCCCCTCTTGGGGTGTATCTGCTTCTTTTTTTCTAGGGTTTTCAGTTGGGCCATTAAGTTTACTTGTATGTGATGTTATAAATTTCTTCTTGAAGGCACTTAGTGCTATAAATTTTCCTCTGAGCACCACTTTCAATGTGTCCCATAAATTTGGGTATGTTGTGCCTTCATTTTCATTGAATTCTAAAGTCTTTAATTTCTTTCTTTATTTCTTCCTTAACCCAGCTGTCATTGAGCAGCAAGTTTTTTCAGTTTCCATGTGCGTGTCGGCTTTTTTGTTGTTTCCATTGTTGTTGATGTCCAGCTTTAGTCCATGGTGGTCCGATAGAATACAAGGGATTATCTCAATCTTTTTATATCTGTTGAGGCTTGCTTTGTGACCAACTATATGGTCTATTTTGGAGAAAGGTTCCATGAGGTGCTGAAAAGAAGGTATACTCTTTTGAGTTTGGGTGGAAAGATCTATAGACGCGTCTATTAGGTCCATTTGATTTAGGGACTCTGTAAGTGCTTTTATTTCCTTATTTGGTTTCTGTCTAGTTGATCTGTCCCTTGGTGAGAGTGGGTGTTGAAGTCACCCACTATTAGGTATTGCCATCAATGTGTGGTTTAAGCTTTAATAATGTTTCATTTATGAATGTGGGTGCTCTTGTATTTGGGGCATAGATGTTTAGAATTGTGATGTCTTCTTGGTGAATTTTTCCTTTGATGAAAATGTAGTGCCCCTCTATGTCTTTTTGATTAGTTTTGGTTGAAAATCTATTTTATTAGATATTAGGATAGCCACTCCTGCTTGTTTTTGGGTCCATTTGCTTGAAAAACTGTTTTCCAGCCTTTTACTCTGAGGTAATGTTTATCTTTATTTGCTTAGGTGTGTTTCTTGGATGCAGCAGACTGTTGGATCCTGTTTCGCACCCATTCTGTTAGTCTGTGTCTTTTTATTGAGAGTTGAGTCCATTGATGTTGATAGATATTAATGACCATTGAATATTATTTCTATTATTGTGGAGTTGGCGATGTTACTGTGGATCATTGCTTGTTTGCTTTTTGACTTTTGTTGGAAAAATATCTTTAACCTATGTTTTCTTGGGTGTATTTGTTTTCATTGGATTAGAATTTTCCTTCTAGTATCTTCTGTAGGGCTGGGTTGCTGTTCAAATATTGCTTAAATTTAGTTTTGTCGTGGAATATTTTATTTTCTCCATCTATGTTGATTGAAAGCTTTGCTGGGTAAAGTAGTCTAGGTTGGCACCTGTGGTCCCTTAGGGGCCCGCATGATCTCTCCCAGGCTCTTCTGGCTTTCATAGTTTCTGATGAGAAGTCCAGAGTGATTCTGATAGGTTTGCCTTTATATGTTACTTGGCCTTTTTCCCTTGCTGCTTTTAGTATCTTTTCTTTGTTCTGTAGATTAAGTGTTTTGACTATGATGTGGCGTGAGGAGTTTCTTCTCTGGTCTAGCCTATTTGGTGTTCTGTAGGCCTCTTGTATGTTTGTGGACATCTCTTTCTTTAGGTTGGGAAAAATTTTCTTCTATGATTTTCTTGAAAATATTTTCTGGACCTTGTAACCTGGACTCCTCTTCTTCTTCAATTCCTATTATTCTTATATTTTGCCTTTTCATGGCATCCTTGATTTCTTGGATGGTTTGTGTTTTGGGATTTTTCTGATTTTATTTTTTTGCTTTGAGGGAAGTATCAATTTCTGTGAGTGTATCTTCAGCACCTGAGATTCTCTCTTCCATCTCTTGAATTCTATTAGTGATGCTTACCTTTGAGATTCCTTCTCTTTTCTCTAAGTTCTTCAGTTCCAGGGTTTTCTCAGTTTGTGTTTTTTATTGATTCTAATTCTGTTTTCATGTCTTGCAACATTTCCTTCATCTGTTTGAGTGTGGATTTCTGTCTCCAAGATGGACTGTATTTTTTTGTTTGTTTCTCTCTCTTAGTGCCTCTGCTTCTGCCTCAAATTGTTTGGCTATTTGCATGTATTTCTTTAAGAGCTTCTTCGTTCACCTCGTTGGTCTTTGTTTCTATTTGGGAGGCCAAATCGTTAAGGGATTTTTTGTATCCTCTTTAACTGTTTGAATCTCTATGACTATTTCTCTGAGAGATTTTTTTTGTTTCCTCTTTATGTGCCTCAAATAACTGGATAATCATAGCTTTAAAATCATTTTCTTTTTCTGTTTCTGCTGAGTTGGAGTGTCCAATATTTTTGGAGGTTGCGGTGAAGCCATGATATCATGATTTGCATTGGTTGTGTTCTTTTTCGCCGTCCTCTGGCCATTTGGTTATCTGTCGTGTACACTGTCTGTTCCTGGATTCTGCAGGTCAGACTGGTTTTTCTCTGGTATCTGGAGAATTTTTCAGGAAAATGAAGGTCTAGTGAGGTCTAGTGGTTTCAGTGTGTGCGTTGGTTATTCAGCTATACCTGTAGAAGGAAAGTTACAGGCGCAGAAGGGCAAATGTGGGGTAGCGTGTGTTTGAGCGTGTGCTTGTGGGTGTGTCCTAAGGACATGGTGTTGAGTGAATGAAGAGGCCTTCAGTGTGTGAGAGGTGTACTTTGCAGGCACTGAAATTGTTGCAGGCGCTAAGGGATCCTGCGGCGCTGTTGAAGAATCGCGTGCGTGTATTGATTTTACAGGTCTCCTGGTCTTTGGTGTCTATTCAGCTGGTTTTCTGCCACTGAGGGTTGGGTGGCCCATACAGTCACTGGCTGGACCACCCCTGTGTAATCTGTGCTGCCACTGGCAGGCAGGGTCTGGGAAGGGTTGTACTGTGGGTCTGAGTCTCTGTGGCTAGCACTGTATTGGGTGTGCGCTCTGGCAGGGTGGAGTTTTGGCGGTGCGTGCACTCCTGCAGAGCCAGGTGGAGGTGATAGTGGGGAGTGTGTTCTGAGGGTCAAGAGCTCAGTGAGAGGGCTCTAGGTCGGGTGTGTTCTCTGAGTGGTGGCGTTCTGCAGGCCGTTAATGCTCTCTGCTGCAGCTGCGGGGTCTGGAGCCCTGCCTCCGCCCATCTTGGTTCCCAGGCACTGAGCTTTGCAGTTTGGTATCCAGGAAGAATTGTATTGTGGATCTGAGTCTCTGTGGTTAGGGTTCAGTGGTTGGAGCTCTGTGATTGGGCCTGCGCCTCCTCCCCTGCGGAGGTTTCTGGGGTTATTGCGCTCTGGCCGCAGGGGCGTGAGCTCTGCTTCACTTCCTGCTGTGGTCTAAGCCGTGGGATCACGTTAGCGGGATGGGGAGGGACGATCCTCAGGGCCGGAGGGCCCGAGCCGGGCGTGTCCCAGGAGGGTCAGGTGTTCAACAGGTGGTTACAGCAGACTGCTGCTGTAAGTGGCCTCGAGCACTGTCTCTGCTGCCTTGATCTCCAGGATGTGAGTTTTGTGCTCAGCTGCCTGGTGCTTTGTGCGGGTTTCAGGCGGGAGGCCGGACAAGGGAAGTGCCCTATTTCCTTCCCGGAGAAGTCGCGCCCGATCTAAATCTACTAATACTCCACACTTCTGTGGTGGCCCCTCTCCTTTAGAAAGCCCCACAGTCAAATTCTAGCTTTTGATTGACTCTCCACTCACCAATTACGGAGATTCATGTCTTCTGCCT
>JAEOAE010003172.1:0-51714 GCA_036365155.1 Meriones psammophilus
TGTTAGGGGTCGGGTCAGGGGTCATGGGGTCAGGGTCAGGTTCAGGGGTTAGGGTTAGGCGTTAGGGTTAGGGTTGGGGTTAACATCAGGGTTAGTGTTAGGGTTGGGGGTTTTGGGTTAGGTTTAGGGTTAGGGTTAGTGGGTTAGGGTTAGGGTTACTGTTAGGGTTAGGTTTAGGTTTAGGAAGGTTAGGGTTAGGGTTAGGGTTAGGGTTTGGGTTTAGAGTTAGTGTTAGTGTTAGGGTTAGGGTTAGGAGTTAGGGTTAGGAGGTTGGGTTAGGGTTAGGGTTAGAATTTGAGTTTAGGGTTGGGTTAGCGTTAGCGTTAGGGTTAGGGTTAGGTTTGGGGGTTAGGGGTTAGGGTTAGGGTTAGGGGGTTAGGTTAGGGTTAGGGTTAGGTTTAGGAGTTAGGTTTAGGGTTAGGGTTAGGGTTAGGGTTAGGGTCAGGGTCAGGGTGAGGGTGGCGTCAGGGTCAGGGTCAGGAGTTAGAGGTTAGGGTTAGGGTTAGGTTCTGGGGTTAGGGTTAGGGTTAGGGGTTAAAGTCAGAGTTAGGGTTAGGGTTAGGGATTAGGGTTAGGTTTAGGGTTAGGTTTAGGGGTTGGGTTAGTGTTAGGGTTAGGGGGTTAGGGTTAGGGTTAGGGGTTAGTGTTAGGGTTAGTGTTAGGATCAGGAGTCAGGGTCAGAGTCAGGAGTTAGGGTTAGGAGCTAGGGCTAGGGCTGTGGCTGGGGCTGGGGTTGGGGCTGAAAGGCTAGGGCTGGAGCTAGGGGCTATGGGGGGCTATGGGGTAGGGCTAGGGGCTAGGAGGCTAGGGCTGGGGCTGGGGGATAGGGGCTACAGCTGGGGGGCTAGGGCTGGGGCTAGGGGGGCTGGGCTGGGGCTGGGACTAGAACTAGGGCTACTGGGCTAGGGCTAGGCCTAGGGGGCTAGGGCTAGTGGGCTGGGGACTAGGGTGTAGGGCTAGGGCTGGGGCGTTAGGTCTTTGGCTAGGGTCTAGGGCTAGGGCTGAGGCTAGGGTGCTAGGGGGCTAGGGCTGGTTCTAGGGCTAGTGCTAGGTCTAGGGGGCTAGGGCTAGGACTAGGGTCTAGGGCTGGGGCTAGGCTTCAAGTGCTAGGGGGATAGGACTAGGGCTAGTACTAGAGAGCTAGGGCTCGGCGGGCTAGGAGGCTAGGGCCTAGGAGGCTAGGGGCGCGAGGGGCTAGGGGCAAGGGGTTGGGCTAAGCGGGGTAGGGCTAGGGGCTAGGGCTAGGGTTAGGGTTAGGGGTTAGGGTTAGGGTTAGGGGGTCAAGGGTTAGGGTCAAGGGTCTGGGCCAGGGTCAGGGTCAGGGCCAGGACCAGGGCCGCCAGGGCCAGGGCCAGGGCTGCCAGGGCCAGGAACAGGGCTGCCAGGGCCAGGGCCAGGCCTGTCAGGGCCAGGGCCAGGGCTGTCAGGGTCAGGGCCAGGGCTGTCAGGGTCAGGGTCAGTGCTGTCAGGGCCAGGGCCAGGGCTGTCAGGGTCAGGGTCCCAGTGCTGTCAGGGTCAGGGTCAGGGCTGTCAGGGGTTGAGTTAAGGTTAGGGGTTAGGGTTTGGGGTCAAAGGATAGGGTCATGGGTCAAGGGGCCAAGGCCAGGGCCAGGGCTGCCAGGGCTAGGGCCAGGGAGAGGGCCGCAAGGGATGGCAGGGCCAGGGCCCTCAGGGCTATCAGGGCCACGTTCAGGGCTGCCACGGCCAGGGCTGTCAGGATCAGCGCCAAGGCTGTCAGGGCCAGTGCCAGGGATGTCAGGGCCAGGTACAGGGCTGTCAGGGCCAGGGCCAGGGCTGTCAGGAGTCAGAGGCCAGGGCTGTCAGGGTGTTGGAAGCCACGTGATTCGTCTTGCGGCAGAAAGCATGCAGCGGACAAAGGGTCCTTCCACAACAAGCCTTTATTACAGTCAATGGATGAAAGGAGGAGAGAGAGGCTGGCCTGGCCACATCCTGGTGTGTGGCGGCGCTGCTGATTGGCGAAGGACACGCTTCTTCCCAAAGGGCCGCGCCAGTGCGGTCAAGCCCGGGCAGGAGAGTGGGATGAGGGAGAGGGAGGACAGCGCCAGGGCCCAGAAGTGGCGCTGTTTATATAAGCCCTGGTCGCACCTAAGTGACGTGTCAATACCCTGATTGGCTGCTCACTCTTTACCCGCCCTGATGACTTGGGCCCAGCGTGTAGTGTGCTTATGCAATTTGCACAACCCGCCCATGTGTACTGGAGGGTTTTTTTACAGTTTTGAGGGCAAAATGTCAGCGCCACCTAGTGGCGTCTGATTCTTAGCTCTCCCCATCCCCCTTTGTTTTAATAAAGGAAAACTGCCTTAAAGCCTATAAGTGTGGCATAAAAGAGCCTAAGCTCGATCAGCAGCTCCTTCTTGGGGAGTATGCGATCAAGAGCTTTAGATTACTTCCTTACCCCACCAGGTGCAATGGAGACAAGTCCTCTGGGAGCAGGGGCTAAGGGAGAAGATTAAAAGGAGGTGACACCCATTCCTGGGCAATGGAATAAAATTCCAGGGAGTGCAAGGGCTGTCATCCTACTATCTAGGTACCATAGCCGCTTAGGCAAAGGCAACATTGACTTGGATCACTCATCGACTCAGGGCAATGGGTAAAACCCCTGAGATGCATCGACTGAGTGTCACAGTCTGTTTTAATTCTTTAACATGGATAAAAAATTTGGGGAGATGATCCTTGTTTCAAGGCCACAAGTGTTTGCGCGATCGCGACCTACTCACGTTTACGTTGGGTATTGAGTTTGCAGAACAACCAGAATAAAAACACTAAGCCCCAACATAGTGCTGCACGAAACATTCCAACCCCCACCCAATCTTAAAGTAAGAAAAGGCAGAAGAAACTCAGGGTAATAAGCCATCTGTGGGCGATGAATCCACTCGAGTAGAATTAGTGGTCATCCTTGCCGCCCTTGACTCTTCAAGTGGTAGCAGGTGTATCTGTTGAAAGATCATCTTCAGCTGTTACCAGCTTTCACGTGAGGTGCTCCGGTGCCCAGAATGGATTGTTTTCTTCCTGTGGGAAAACACAGACAGCTCCCCTGTATCTTATTAAGATAGGATCCGGGCCTTTCCATTGACCAGTTAAGACATCCTTCCATTTGATGATTTCCTTGGGCCTATTAGGCCCTAAGCAGTGGAGATCAGCCGCCAAATGGCCTTGACTGTCCAAATTCAAAAAATTGAGTGTGAAGAGTGCCAAGGAATCGGTCACTCGTGGCACTGAGGGCAGAGCCTCCTGGACTCTCCCTTTTGTTTTATTAAGTAGGATTTTAGCCTGTGGTGAGCATGTTTAATAATACCCTGACTTTGAGGGTTATATGGGAGAACAGTTAGATGGGTCACTTTTATTGGATGACAAAACTGTCCAAATTTTTGAGAAGTATAGGCCGGCTCTTTGTCAGTTTTTAGAATTTTGGGCTTTCCCCAGGCACTCCATGCCTCTAGGCAATGTTGAATAACATGGGCTGCCTTTTCTCCAGTCAGGGGAGAAGCAAACACAACTCCAGAGCAAGTATCAACAGAAATATGCAAATATTGAAGCTTACCAAAAAATGAAATGTGAGTAACATCCATCTGCCACACTTGTAGTGGACCCAGTTTCTCTGGGATTAATCCCAACATGAGGCATAGGTAAGAACTGAGCAACAATTTTGACATTGGGTACCAATATCTCTAGCGTCTTTTCTAGTTATGTCAAATAGATAATAATGTCTCAGCTGTAACATGAAAACTTTTATGAAACTCCTTAGCCAATTCGAAATTTGAATTATTGTTAGGGTTAGGGTTAGGGTTAGGGTTAGGGTTAGGGTTAGGGTTAGGGTTAGGGTTAGGGTTGGGGTTAGGGTTGGGAGTTTGGGTTGGGGTTGGGGTTGGGGTTGCAGTTAGGGGTTAGGGTTAGGGGTTGGGGTTAGGAGTTCTGCAGTTAAGTGTTAGGGTTAGGGTTAGAGGGTTAGGGTTAGGGTTAGAGGTTAGGGTTAGGGTAGGTTTAGGTTTAGGGTTGGGGTTAGGTTTGGGTTTGTGGTTGGGGTTGGGGTTAGGTTTAGGGTTAAGGTTAGGGGTTAGGGTTAGGGTTAGGGTTAGGGGTTTAGCGTTAGGGTTAGGGTTAGGGTTAGGGTTAGGGTTTATGGTTTAGTGTTTAGGGTTAGGGTTAGTGTTATGGGTGAGGGTCAGGGTCAGGGTCAGCATCAGTGTTGTTAGGGTTAGGGTTAGGGTTAGGGTTAGGGTTAGGGGTTAGCGTTAGGGTTAGGGTTAGGAGTTAGGGTTATATTTTATGGTTTAGTGTTTAGGGTTAGGGTTAGTGTTATGTGTGAGGTCAGGGTCAGGGTCAGCATCAGTGTTAGGGTTAGGGTTAGAGGTTAGGGTTAGGGTTAGGGTTAGGGTTGGGGGGGGTTAGGGTTAGGGATCTGGGGTTAAGGTTAGGTTCTGGGGTTAGGGGTATTGTTAGGATTATTGTTTAGGTCAGGGTCAGGGTTAGAGTTAAGGCTAGGGCTAGGGCTAGGGCTGGGGCTGGGGCTGGGGGCTGGAGGTTAGGATTGGAGCTAGGGGCTAGGGGCTAGGTTTAGGGCTAGGGTGCTAGGAGGCTAGGGCTGGGGCTAAGGGGCTAGGGGTCTAGGGTTAGGGTCTAGGGCTGGGGCTGAGGGGCTAGGGTGCTAGGGGCTAGGGCTGGGGGATAGGGCTATTTTGCTGGGGCTAGGTCTGAGGCTGGGGAGGGGGCTGGGGCTGGGGCTGGGGGCTGGGGCTAGGGGCTGGGCTAGCGGGCTGGGGCTAGGGGCTAGGGGAAGGCTAGGGTTAGGGTTAGAGGTTAGGGTTAGGGTTTTGGGGTCAAGGGTTAGGATCAAGGGTCAGGGCCAGGGTCAGGGTCAGGGCTTGGACAAGGTCTGCCAGGGCCAGGGCCAGGGCTGCCATGGCCAGGACCAGGGCTGCCAGGGCCAGGGCCAGGGCTGTCAGGGTCATGGCCAGGGTTGTCAGGATCTGGGCCAGGGCTGTCAAGGCCAGTGCCAGGGCTGTCAGGGCCATGGCCAGTGCTGTCAGTGTTAGGGTTAGGTTTAGGGGTTAGGGGTTAGGTTTAGGGGTTAGGGTTAGGGGTCAAAGGTCAGGGTCAAGGGTCAAGGGCCAGGGCCAGGCCCAGGGCCAGGGCTGCCATGGCCAGGGCCAGGGCTAGGGAGAGGGCCACAAAGGCTGCCAGGCCCAGGGCCGTCAGGGCTATCAGGGCCAAGGCCAGGGCTCCAGGGCCAGGGCTGTCAGAGTCAGGGCCAGGGCGGTTAGGATCAAGGCAAGGGATGTCAGGGCCAAGGCCAGGGCTGTCAGGGCCAGGGCCAGGGCTGTCAGGGCCAGGGACAGGGCTTTCAGGGCCAGGACCAGGACTGTCAGTGTCAAGGCCAGGTCTGTCAGGGTTAGGGTTAGGGTTAGGGTCAGGGTCAGGGTCAAGGTCAGGGTTAGGGTTAGTGCTAGGGCTAGGGGTAGGGCTGGGGATGGGGTTGGGGCTGGAGTCTAGTGCTGGAGCTAGGGGGCTAGGGGCTAGGGCTAGGACTAGGGGGTAAGGAGGATATGGTTGGGGCTAGTGGGCTAGGGGGCTAGGGCTAAGGGCTAGGGGGCTAGGGCTGGGGCTAGGACTAGGACTAGGGATAGGGTGCTAGGGCTAGGGCTAGGGGGCTAGGGCTAGAGGGAAGGGGACTGGGGACTAGGTCTAGGGCTGGGAGCTAGGGGCTGGGGCTAGGGCGACAGGGCTAGTGGGCTGGGGCTAGGGCTGAGGCTAGGGGGCTGGGGGGCTGGGGGCTTTGGCTGGGGCTGGGGCTGGGTCTAGTGGGCTGGGGCTGGGGCTGGGGGGCTAGTTCTGGGGGGCTATTACTAGGGCTAGGACTGGGGGGGGCTAGGGATAGGGGTTAGGTGAATAGGGGCTAGGAGACTAGGGTTAGCGGGCTAGGGCTTGGGGACAGGGCTAGGGTTAGGGTTAGGGGTTAGGATTAGGGTTAGGGTGTCAAGGGTTAGGGTCAGGGTCAGGGCCAGGGCCAGGGGTCAAAATCAGGACCAGGGCTGCCAGGGCCAGGGGCTGTCAGGGCCAGGGCCAGGGCTGTCAGGGCCAGGGCCAGGGTTGTCAGGGCCAGGCCCAGGGTGATCAGGGTCAGGGCCAGGGTTGTCAGGGTCAGGGCCAGGGCTGTCAGGGTCAGGGTCAGTGCTGTCAGGTTCAGGGTCAGGGCTGTCAGTGTGAGGGTTAGGATTAGAGGTTAGGCTTAGGGTTAGGTTTGGGGTTAGGGTTAGGGTAAGGGGTTAGGGTTAGGTTTACAGTTAGTTAGGGTTAGGGTTAGAGGGATAGGGTTAGGGTTAAACGGTTAGGGTTAGGGTTAGGGTTAGGGTTAGGGTCGAGGTTAGGGTTGGGTTTGTGGTTGGGGTTGGGGTTAGGTTTAGGGTTAGGGTTAGGGGTTAGGGGTTAGGGTTAGGGATGTTAGGGTTAGTGTTAGGGGTCAGGGTCAGGGTCAGGGTCAGGGTCAGGGTTAGGGTTAGGGGGGTTAGGGTTAGGGTTAGGGGTTAGGGTTAGGGTTAGGGCTTAAAGTCAGGGTTAAGGTTAGGGTTCGGTGGTTAGGGTTAGGGTTAGGGGGTTAGGGTAAGGGTTAGGCGTTAAAGTCAGTTAAACCCTAACCCTAGGTTAGGTTCGGGGTTAGGGGTTAGGTTTAGGGTTAGGGTTAGGGGTTAGGGTTAGGTTTAGGGTTAGAGTCAGGGTCAGGGTTAGGGTTAGGGCTAGGGCTAGGGCTAGGGCTAGGGGGCTAGGGCTAGGGCTAGGGGGCTAGGGGTCTGGGGGCTAGGGCTAGGGGGCTAGGTGTCTAGGGCTAGGAGGCTAGGGCTAAGGGCTAGGAGGCTAGGGCTGGGGCTAGGACTAGGACTAGGGCTAGGGGGCTAGGGCTAGGGCTAGGGGGCTAGGGGTCTGGGGGGCTAGGGCTAGGGGTCTAGGGTGGGGCTAGGGGGATAGGGCTATGGAGCTAGGGATAGGGCTGAGGCTAGGGGTCTTTGGGGCTAGGGCTGAGTCTAGGGCTAGGACTAGGACCAGGTGGCTAGGGTTAGGGCTAGGGGGCTAGGGCTGGGGCTGGGGGGGCTAGTGCTAGGGGGCTAGGACTAGGGCTAGGACTAGGGGGCTAGGGCTAGGGCGGCTAGGGGGATAGGGTGTAGGAGGCTAGGGCTAGTGAGCTAGGGCTGGGGCTAGGGGGATAGGGCTGGGTGGCTGGGGCTAAGCCTGAGGCTACAGGGACAGGGGGGCTGGGGCTGGGGCTGGCGCAGGTCTCTAGGCTGGGGGGCTGGGGCTGGGGCTAGGGGGCTAGGGCTGGGGCTAGGGTGCTAGTGCTAGGGTGCTAGGACTAGGGCTAAGACTAGGGGCTATGGCCAGAGCGGCTAGAGGGATAGGGGCTGGGAGGCTAGCGCTAGGGGGCTAGAGCTAGGGCTAGGGGGCTAGGGGACTAGGCGCTAGGGCTAGGGCTAGGGGGCTAGGGCTGGGGCTAGGGGGATAGCCCTAGGTGGCTAGGACTAAGGCTGAGGCTAGTGGGCTAGGGGGCAAGGGCTGGGGCTAGGGCTAGGGATAGAGCTAGTGGGCTGGGGCTGGGGCTATGGGGCTAGTGCTTGGGGGCTAGGACAAGGGCTAGGACTAGGGGGCTAGGGAATGGTGGGCTAGTGTGCTAGGGGGCTAGGAGGCTAGGGCTAGGGGGCTAGGGCTAGGGCTAGGGGGCTAGGGCAAGGGGGTTGGGCTTGCAGGCTAGGGCTAGGGGGCTAGGGCTAGGGTTAGGGTTAGGGGTCAGGGTTAGGGTTAGGGGGTCAAGGGTTAGGGTCAAGGGTAAGGGCCAGGGTCAGGGTCAGGGCCAGGACCAGGGCAGCCAGGGCCAGGGCCAGGGCTGCCAGGGCCGGGACTAGGGCTGTCAGGGCCAGGGCCAGGGCTGTCAGGGCCTGGGCCAGGGCTGTCAGGGTCAGGGCCAGGACTATCAGGGTCATGGTCAGTGCTGTCAGGGTCAGAGTCAGGGCTGTCAAGGTTAGGGTTAGGGTTAGGGGTTAGGGGCTAGGGTTAGGGTTTAGGGTTAGGGGTTCAAAGGTTAGGGTCAAGGGTCAAGGGCCAGGCCCAGGGCCAGGTCTGCCAGGGCCAGGGCTAGGGCCAGGGAGAGGGCCACAAGGGCTGCCAGGGCCAGGGCCGTCAGGCCTATCAGGGCCAGGGCCAGGACTGCCAGTGCAAGGGCTGTCATAGTCAGGGCCATGTCTGTCAGAATCAGGTCCAGAGCTGTCAGGGCCAGGGTCAGGTCTGTCAGGGGCCAGGGCCAGGGCCGTCAGGGCCAGGGCCAGGGCTGTCAGGGCCAGGGCCAGGGCTGTCAGTGTCAGGGCCAGTTCTGTCAGGGTGTTGGAAGCAGCGTGATTCGTCTCGCCGGCAGAAACGCACGCGGGCACAAGGGTCCTTTGCAACAAGCCTTTATTACAGTCAATCAATGAAAGGAGGAGAGGAGAGTGGGCCTGGCCACCTCGCGGGCACAGGCAGCGCTCGCATTGGCAGATGGACACCTCGGCGTCCCGTGGGCCGTGGCCAGGGCGGGCAAGCTCCAAGCAGGGAGGGTGGGAGGAGGAGAGGGAGGAGAGCGCCAGGGCCCAGAAGTGGCGCTGTTTATATAAGCCCTGGTCACACCTAAGTGACGTGTCAATACCCTGATTGGCTGCTCACTCTTTACCCCGCCTGATGATTCGGGCCCAACGTGCTTAGCGTGCTTACGCAATTTGCGCAACCCATGCATGTGTACTGGAGGGTTTTTTTTTTTTACAGTTTTGAGGGCAAAATGTCAGCGCCACATAGTGGCGTCTGAGTCTCAGCTCTCCACATCCCCCTTTTGTTTTAATAAATGAAAACTGCCTTAAAGCCTATAAGCGTGGCCCAAGAGAGCCCTAAGCTCGATCAAGCGAGTTCCTTCTTTGGGGAGTAAGCGATCAAGAGCTTTAGATTACTTGCTTACCCCACCAGGTGCAATGGAGACAAGTCCTCTGGGTGCAGGGGCTAAGGGAGAAGATTAAAAAAGGAGGTGACACCCATTCCCGTGCAATGGAATAAAACTCCAGGGAGTGCAAGGGCTGTCATCCTACTATCTAGGTACCATATCCGCTTAGGCAAAGGCAACATTGACTTGGATCACTCATCGACTCAGGGCAATGGGTAAAACCCCTGAGGTGCATCGACTGAGTGTCACAGTCTGTTTTAATTTTTTAACATGGATAACCAAATTTTGGGAGATGATCCTTGTTTCAAGGCCACAAGTGTTTGCGAGATCACGACCTAGTCACGTTTATGTTGGGTATTGAGTTTGCAGAACCACCAGAGTAAAAACACTAAGCCACAACATCGTGCTGCACCAAACATTCCAACCCCCACCCAATCTTAAAGTAAGAAAAGGCAGAAGGCAGAAAAAACCCAGGGTAATAAGCCATCTGTGGGCGATGAATCCACTCGCCTAGAATTAGTGGCCATCCTCGCCACCCTTGACTCTTCAAGTGGTAGCAGGTGTATCTCTTGAAAGATCATCTTCAGCTGTTACCAGCTTTCACGTGAGGTGCTCCGGTGCCCAGAATGGATTGTTTTCTTCCTGTGGGAAAACACAGACAGCTCCCCTGGATCTTATTAAGATAGGATCCGGGCCTTTCCATTGACCAGTTAAGACATCCTTCCATTTGATCATTTCCTTGGGCCTATTAGGCCCTAAGCAGTGGCGATCAGCCTTGAATGGCCTTGACTGTCCAAATTCAAAAAATTGAGTGTGAAGAGTGCCAAGGAAGCGGTCACTCGTGGCACTGAGGCAGAGCCTCCTGGACTCTCCCTTTTGTTTTATTAAGTAGGATTTTAGGGTGCGGTGAGCATGTTTAATAATACCTGACTTTGAGGTTATATGGGAGACCCGTTAGATGGGTCACTTTTATTGGATGACAAAACTGTCCAAATTTTTGAGAAGTATAGGCGGCCCATTGGCAGTTTTTAGAATTTTGGGCTTTCCACAGGCACTCCATGCCTCTAGGCAATGTTGAATAACATGGGCTGCCTTTTCTCCAGTCAGGGGAGAAGCAAACACAACTCCAGAGTAAGTATCAACAGAAACATGCAAATATTGAAGTTTACCAAACAATGAAATGTGAGTAACATCCATCTGCCACACTTGTAGTGGGCCAGATTCCTCTGGGATTAATCCCAACATGAGGCATAGGTAGAGCTGACAACAATTTTGACATTGGGTAACAATATCTCTAGCTTCTTTTCTAGTTATGTCAAATCGATGACGCAATTTCTCAGCTGTAGCATGAAAACTTTTATGAAACTCCTTAGCCAATTCTAAATTTGAATTAATGTTAGGGTTAGGTTTAGGGTTAGGGTGAGCAGTTAGGGGTTAGGGTTAGGGTTAGGGTTAGGGTTAGGGTTAGGATTTGGTTAGGGTTATTGTTAGGGTTAGAGGGTGAGGTTAGGATTAGGGTTAGGGTTAGGGTTAGGGGTTAGGGTTATGTTTTAGGTGTTAGGGTTAGGGTGAGTGTTAGGGTTAGAGGGTTAGGGTTAGGGTTAGAGGTTAGGGTTAGGGTTAGGGTTAGGGTTAGTGTTGGGGTTAGGCTTAGGGTTGGTGTTGGGGTTGGGGTTTGGGTTAGGGTTAGGTTTATAGTTAGGGTTAGTGTTAAGGTTAGGGTTAGGTTTAGGATTAGGGTCAGGGGTTAGGGGTTAGGTTTAGGGTTAAGGTTAGGGTTAGAGTTAGGGTTGGGAGTTAGGGGTTAGGGTTAGGGTTAGAGTTAGAGTTAGGGGTGTTAGGGTATGTGTTAGGCCTAGGTTTAGGATTAGGGTTAGGGTTAGGGGTCAGGGTAAGTGTCAGTGTCAGGGTCAGCGTCAGGGTAAGGGGGTTTAGGGTTAGGATTAGGGGTTAGGGTCAGGGTTACGGATTAAAGTCAGGGTTAGGGTTTGGGTTAGGGGGTTAGGGTTAGTGTTTGGGTTAGGGTTAGGGTCAGGGTCAGATTCACGGTTAAGGTTAGGGTTAGGGCTAGGGCTATGGCTAGGGCTGGGGCAGGGGCTGGGGCTGGAAGCTAGGGCTGGAGCTAGGGCCTAGGGGGCTAGTTTTAGGGCTAGGGTGCTAGGAGGCTAGGGCTGGGGCTAGGGGGCTAGGGGACTAGGACTAAGGGTCTAGGGCTAGGGGCTAGGGTGCTAGGGCATGGGCTAGGACTAAGACTAGGGCTAGGGGGCTAGGGCTATGGCTAGGGGGCTAGGGCTATGGCTAGGGGGCTAGGGCTAGGTGGCAAGGGACTAGGGGGCTAGGGCTAGGGCTAGGGGGCTAGGGCTGGGGCTAGTGGGATAGGGCTAGGGTGCTAGGGCTAGGGCTAGGGGGCTAGGGCTAGGGCTGAGCCTAGGGGCTAGGGGGCTAGGGCTGGGTTTATGGCTAGGGCTAGTGCTAGGGGGCTAGGGCTAGTGCTAGGGTTCTTGGGCTGGGGCTAGGGGAATAGTGCTAGGGGGCTAGGACTAGGGCTATGCCTAGGGGTCTAGGGCTAGGGGGGCTAAGGGGCTAGGTGGATAGGAGGCTAGGGTTAGGGGGCTAGGGATAGGGCTAGGGGGCCAGGGCTGGGCCTACACGTATATGTGTCTACGTGTTTGTAGGGTCTATAAATGCACATGTTTAAATAACAACAATGTAAATTGCCACATGGTGTGGCTCAGGAAAAAAAAACAAACAAAGGTTGCAAAATCTCTGAGTCAAAATGATTTTATTTCCTTTTAGGATAAGAAGAAAGTCTTATTCTAAGTTGTTATTGGTTCTGAAGATTAGGTTGTTTTCACTGATAAATTTTGGTCTTAAAATCTAGTTTCAACTTTTAAAATTATGGTTCCTGGGAAAATTTGGCCAGCTGGTGGACATTAATTCTCATTTCCTTCTAGGTTAAAAGGATAACTTATTTTAATTGGTTAATTGGTATTGGTTTTAAAAATTAAATTGCTTACACTGGTAAATTCTGGTTTTAAAATCTGGTTTTGAAATGTTTAAGGCTGTAAAATGTTTAAAGTTTATCAGGCATTTGGGTATGACAATGATCTTGGGTATTTTATTAATTTTACTAAATAAAACCCTGCCCTATTGTTGGTGCTAACTGAAAAAATTGCAGTTTTTAAAATGTATCTTGTGGAGAGCTGTTTGTTTGTTAAGCTGATTTGTGATCATCTTATCCGCTACAGAAAAGTTATTTAAAAAAACGGCAGTTTCAAAACTCCTCTTTATAGTAATGTATAGAAAGCAAATCGTCGTAGACTCTGGGCTTCTGCAGGATTATGTCAAAATGGAAAAGGATTTTAGTGAGAGTTTTTTTATGTTGTCTGAAAAGCAAAAAGAAAGCAAGAAAGTAAGCATGTCTGGTTAAGCCAGAAAAAGAAAGCTAGGAACCTGAAGGTATATAGAATGTTGCAGAAGGTTAGTGGATGTGTTATAAAAAGCCAGAGAGCTAGCTGATAGGTTTGGTATGGCTAAAGTAATTCTTCTAAAGCTTGTTTGATCACTGGGAACTTTTGGTTGTGGGGGATTATGGATGCTCCACAGTGTTTTCTGTATCATCAACAGCACCTAATGGCTATTTTTGGTATTGTCAGTCATAGCCTGTGCTAACACATGGCTAGCTGCCATGATGGTTCAGGGATAGAGAGCACATAAAGCTGTAGTTTTGCTGCCATGTTTGTTTAGGAATTCCAGCTGAGTTCAGTTACACGTGGCCAGCCGCCATACTGGTTCAGAGATAAAGAGGGTAAAACTATGAGTTTGCCACCATTTTGTTCAGGTATCTCAGTTATGTATAGTCATATCAGTGTTAAGTGCAAAAGCTTTTTACTGTTTAATTTTAATGCAAGTGGTAGGAGTAGCAAGATTTGCTAGCCTTTCTATGAACTGTATCAGATTAAAAGGTTTGCTTTGATTTTAGTTCAGAAAGAGCATATTTAAAGTCATGCTAAATACTGCAGTTGAGCCTTACCTAGTCTCCTTGTTCAAGTTTTTTTAAGGTTAAGGCTAGGATGGGTAACTATAAAGTTTGCCTATTTGTCTTAAAATATATAGTTCTAAAACATGCATCTCAGAAATATGCTAGAACTAAATTAAATAGCATTCTGTTTTATAGGACACAGTTTAAAACAGATGATAAAAACAAAGAGTAACTCAGATATGCTGGCCCTCAAGCTTATCAGAGATCTGATGAATATGGCATTTTAACATATGTAAGTTTATTGTGGCAGAAAGTCCCAAAATCCTGGCAGTAGCTCCCCAAGGTCTCCGAGAAGATTTGGACACAACGACAGATGACTGCAACTCTGGATTGTGGTATGCTAACCACTGGGCAATACTGCCCCAACTGGCCCACTGCTAGGGCCCAGCCTAAACTGTGGACAAAGCCGGGGACACCTGAAGAGCCATTGTCTCACATTGTGAGAGGCAAGGTGAGGTCAATCTCTCCTGTTCCTCTTTCCACAGCAGCAGTTTCTCATCCTCTATGCCTAATGGCTGGACTGCCTCTGCTCAAAAGCCAGGAGAACATAGGAGCCAGGGACACTGCCTAGGTAATGGACTAACTAGTCATCTCTGTCATTTTGATTGGTACTTAGCTCATAATTTATCCTTCTCAGGTCTCTGATCACATTGACAGCTAGGCTAAAAGGCTAGACTTAGTTAACAGTAACTTGGCAGTTAAAGAGCAGACAGTTAGGTTCACTATCAGCTCATTGGACAGTTCATTAGTTAGTTAAAACTACTGGGTACTATATATTTTGTATTAAAAAAAAAGCCAAACAAAACAGGTTTGCCCTGCTCACAGGCTTTACATCAGTTGCCAATGTCTTATATTAATAGTTAAATAAAAAATATAAGGTTTATATAGGGTCTGAGGATATAGGAGTTCAGGTTATAAAAATCTAAAAAATGTTGGTCTACATATTGATCAAAGTATCAATTTAATGGATGTCAGGTTAACACTTAAGTAAAAAAAAAAAAAAAAAAAAAAAAAGTACAAGCAGTTTCTCGCAGGCAATCTTACTTAGCCAAAATATAGGAGGGTTTACTCAAGGTTGCACAGAGCCTGCTGTCTGGTTACTATGGTTGCACGGAGTTTCTAAGGGTCAGAGCAGTCCACTGTAAGACCACCAAGGTCAGTCTGTGAGAGACTGGACTTTGAAAAATAGCCAAGAAGCTGAGTTCCTCTGCTCAGATGCCGTTAACTCCAAAAAGGCTGCCACATGGACACACTTAAGTTGTTTATAAAAGATATAAAAAAAACAGCTGACTGGTACCAATTCTGTTGGATATAGTTTTTATCTGTTACTCTCAAAATGTTGCTATATTAGATTTGCTGATATGTTACTTTTCTGATACCAAAAATTTATATGAGTATATAAAAATCAAAAGGTCATAAGACCTAGATCTGGCATAGCTCAAATGGATCCCAGAAGAGTTTTTCCCTGGTGTTGGGATTTCTCACTTTTAACATTTAACAGACAAATCTTAACTTCTGTCTCTAGTCTGAATTTGTCTCAGCAGATTTTCACCTTTTTGACTCTGTTCCGGCATCAGCTATGGACTGCAAGCTGAGATCTGGACTTCCTGGAAACTGACATGATTGCTCCCTGCCTCTTCGGGTGGATCAATGAACCAGATGCTTGGGACTCCCTTATTGCCCAGCCTTTGACTGGCATTTCAGCCTCCCTAGCCCCTGATGCCTACTGTCCAACGGTCAGCTCGAAGAAGCTCCAGAAGACGGATCTACGCCCAAATCCCCCCTAGCAGGCTGAAATGCTAAGTCAAAAGGGACTCCCTGGCATTAGCTATTATCTTGGGCATCTGCTTAGCTGAAATGGACACTAATATTGCAGCAACTGGGCTAAAAGCCTAGAGAGACCCTGTAATAGTTCTCCTTGGCTTAAAGGAAGACTCAGACAGAGACAGCAGTTCTTTGAGTCAGGACAAAGCTGGTACGAGAGTTGGTTCAATAAAGCCACCGGGCTCTCTGTCATACAAGCGTTGGTGTTAACCCAGCAGTATCATCAGTTTAAACAGCAGGAGACAGAAATTAACTCTCCCTAGGCCCTAGAATGAAAGATTCCACTCTAAGTTAGAAGAAAAAGGGGGGAATGAAAGACCCCCGCCTCACCAAAAGTTAGAAGCAGCTAATAGTTAATGTCATTTTGTACAGCACTGTTTTGAGAAACTCTGAAGGATACCACTGTTTTGAGAAACTCTGTGGGCTAGGGAGGGAACTAGCTGAAGAGACCCAGCTGATGGGGATATCTGCGGTCAGGCTGCCCCAGTTGAGCCAAAAATCAATTTGTGCTGACCATGCATATGAGAAGTTTGTGAGACTCTTCCAGCTGAGATAGGGGCCCTAAGACAAATAGTGAGACTCTTTCAGCTGAGAAAGGAGCCCTAAGACAAACAACAGCTGGTGGTCCCAAGATTGAGAGCCATCATGACCTTTCCGACCACCCAGTTCCTGATATCATGGTATCCCTGCCAAACTCTGACTCAAGTTGTGGTCTCATTTAAATGTACCAATCAGCTCCCTGTAACTATGCTTCTTGCTTCTGTACCTGCGCTTTTGCTCTGAGACCCTATAAAAAGCCCAGCTTTCCACTCAGGGGGCGCACAAGTCTTCCAAGTGACTTTGTCGCCCCAGGTACCCGTGTATCAAAATAAAGACTCTTGCTGTTTGCAGCCGAACATCTGGTCTCGTTGATCCTTGGGAGGGGGTCTCCCTGATGGAAGACACCCATCGGGAGTCTTTCAGTGCTTTGCATTTCTGTTCTTCTGTTGGAAACTTGTTTCTGTGCTGTACAGTGTGATATATCACTTTTCAGTTTTCCTGTTATATTAAATGAACGGGCGACAGGTATGTGAATTAGTTTATAAAGTTGTGCTTTGCGTTTCTGTTCTTTTGATGAAAATTTGTTTATTTGCCCTACATTTCGATATATCGCTTTTCAGTTTTCCTGTATTCCTAATTGAGCGGGCTAAACACGTGATTCCATTTAAAAGTAATGCTTTGCTTTTCTGTTCTTTCATTCTAAACTTGTTCCTGTGCAGTACAGTGCGTTATATCACTTTTCAGTTTTCCTGTATTCCTAATTGATCAAGTGGCACACATGTGATTTAGTTTACAAAGTAGTGCTTTGCGTTTATGTTATTTCGTTCGAAACTTGTTAATGTTAGGAACAAGTTAGGTTCTGATTAGGGTTAGGGTTAGGGTAGGGTTAGGGTTAGGGTTAGGGTTAGGGTTAGGGTTAGGGTTAGGGGTTAGGGTTAGGGTTAGGTTTAGGGTTAGGGTTAGGGTATTAGGGTTAGGGTTAGGGTTATATCACTTTTCAGTTTTCCTGTTATAATAATTGAACAAGCGACACAAATGTGAATTAGTTTACAAAGTTGTGCTTTGCATTTCTGTTCTTTCGATGAAAACTTGTTTCTTTGCTGTCCATTTCGATACAAGGCTCTTCAGTTTTCCTGTATTCCTAATTGAGCGAGCGACACACATGTGATTTAGTTTACAAAGTAGTGCTTTGCGTTTCTGTTCTTCTGTTGGAAACTTGTTTCTGTGCTGTACAGTGTGATGTATCACTTTTCATTTTCCCTGTTATAATAACTGAATGGACGACACGTATGTGAATTAGTTTACAAAGTTGTGCTTTGCATTTCTCTTCTTTCAATGGAAACTTCTTTCTGTGCCTTACAGTGCGAGGTAACACTTCTCAGTTTTCCTGTATTCCTAATTGAGCGAGTGACACACATGTGATTCCGTTTAAAGGTAGTGCTTTGTTTTTCTGTACTTTAGTTCGAAACTTGTTCCTGTGCTGTACAGTGCGTTATATCACTTTTCAGGTTTCATGTATTCCTAATTGAGCGAGTTGCACACATGTGATTTAGTTTACAAAGTAGTGCTTTGCATTTATGTTCTTTCCTTGGAAACTTGTTCCTGTTAGGAACAAGTTAGGGTTAGGGTTAGGGTTGGAGTTAGGGTTAGGGTTAGGTTAGGGTTAGGGTTCGGGTTAGGGTTAGAGGTTAAGGTTAGGGTTAGTGTTAGGGTTAGGGGCTTAGGGTTATGGTTAGGTTTTTATCACTTTTCAGTTTACCTGTTATAATAATAGAACAGGCGATACGAATGTGAATAAGTTTACAAAGTTGTGCTTTGCGTTTCTGTCCTTTCGATGAAAACTTGTTTCTTTGCCGTACATTTCGATATATCGCTTTTCAGTTTTCCTGTATTCCTAATTGAGCGAGTGGCACACATGTGATGTACTTTACAAAGTAGTGCTTTGCGTTTATTTTCTTTCATTGGGAACAAGTTAGGGTTAGGGTTAGGGTTAGGATTAGGGTTAGGGTTAGGGTAGGGTTAGTGTTAGGGTTAGGGTTAGAGTTAGGATTAGAGGTTAAGGTTAGGGTTAGTGATAGGGTTAGGGGCTTAGGGTTAGGGTTAGGGTTATATCACTTTTCAGTTTTCCTCTTATAATAATTGAACAGGCAACACGAATGTGAATTAGTTTACAAAGTTGTGCTTTGCGTTTCTGTTCTTTCGATGAAAACTTGTTTGTTTGCTTTACATTTCGATATATCGCTTTTCAGATTTCCTGTATTCCTAATTGAGCGAGTGATACACATGTGATTCCATTTAAAAATAGTGCTTTGCTTTCCTGTTCTTTCATTCGAAACTTATTCCTGTGCTATACAATGCGATATATCACTTTTCAGTTTTCCTCTATTCCTAATTTTTGAGCGACACATATGTGATTTAGTTTAAAAAGTAGTGCTTTGCCTTTCTGTTCTTCTGTTGGAACCTTGTTTCTGTGCTGTGCAGTGTGATATATCATTTAGCCGTTTTCCTGTGATAATAATGGAACGGGCGACACGTATGTGAATTAGTTTACAAAGTTGTGCTTTGCGTTTCTGTTCTTTCGATGGAAACTTGTTTGTGTGCTGTACAGTGCGAGATAACACTTTTCCGTTTTCCTCTATTCCTAATTGAGCGAGGGAAACACATGTGATTCCGTTTAAATGTAGTGCTTTGCTTTTCTGTTCTTCTGTTGGAAACTTGTTTCTGGGCTGTACAGTGTGATATATCACTTTTCAGTTTTCCTTTATTCCTAACTGAGCGAGTGGCACACATGTAATTTAGTTTACAAAGTAGTTCTTTGCGTTTATTTTCTTACGTTGGAAACTTGTTCCTTTTAGGAACAAGTTAGGTTTAGGGTTAGGGTTAGGGTTAGGGTTAGGGTTAGCGTTAGGGTAGGGTTAGGGTAAGGGTTAGGGTTAGTGTTAGGGTTAGGTGTTAGGGTTAGGATTTGGGTTAGGGTTAGGGATAGGGTTAGGGGCTTAGGGTTAGGGTTAGGGTTATATCACATTTCAGTTTTCCTGTTATAATAATTGAACAGGCAACATGAATGTGAATTAGTTTACAATGTTGTGCTTTGCGTTTCTGTTCTTTCGATGAAAACTTGTTTCTTTGCCGTACATTTCGAAATATCGCTTGTCAGTTTCCCTGTATTCCGAATTGAGCGAGCAACACACCTGTGATTTAGTTTACAAAGTAGTGCTTTGCGTTTCTGTTCTTCTGTTGGAAACTTGTTTCTGTGCTTTACAGTGTGATATATCACTTTTCAGTTTTCCTGTTATAATAATTGAACGGGCCACACGTATGTGAATTAATTTAAAGAGTTGTGCTTTGCGTTTCTGTTCTTTCGATGGAAACTTGTTTCTGTGCTGTACAGTGCGAGATAACACTTTTCAGTTTTTCTGTTATAATAATTGTACAGGCGACACATATGTGAATTAGTTTACAAAGTTGTGCTTTGCGTTTTTGTTCCTTCGAAGGAAACTTGTTTCTGTGCCGTACAGCGCGAGATAACACTTTTCACTTTTCCTGTATTCCTAATTGAGCAAGCGACACACATATGATTCCATTTAAAATTAGTGCTTTGCTTTTCTGTTCTTTCGTTCGAAACTTGTTCCTGTGCTTTCCAGTGTGTTATATCACTTTTCAGTTTTCCTGTATTCTTAATTGAACAAGTGGCACACATGTGATTAAGTTTACAATGTAGTGCTTTGCATATATGTTCTTTCGTTCGAAACTAGTTCCTGTTAGGGTTAGGGGCTTAGGGTTAGGGTTAGGGTTATATCACTTTTCAGTTTTCCTGTTATAATAATTGAACAGGTGACACTAATGTGAATTAGTTTACAAAGTTGTGCTTTTCATTTCTGTTCTTTCGATGAAAACTTGTTTCTTGCCGTACATTTCGATATATCACTTTTCAGTTTTCCGGTATTCCTAATTGAGCGAGCAACACACATTTGATTTAGTTTACAAAGTAGTGCTTTGAGTTTCTGTTCTTCTGTTGGAAATTTTTTTCAGTGCTGTACCATGTGATAAATCACTCTTCAGTTTTTCTGTTATAATAAATGAATGGGCGACACGTATGTGAATTAGTTTACAAAGTTGTGCTTTGCGTTTCTGTTCTTTCGATGGAAACTTGTTCCTGTGCTTTACAGTTCGATATATTACTTTTTAGTTTTCCTTTTATAATAATTGAACAGGCGACACGTATGTGAATTACTTTACAAAGTTGTGCTTTGCGTTTATGTTCTTTCGATGGAAACTTGTTTCTGTGCCTTACAGTGCGAGATAACACTCTTCAGTTTTCCTGTATTCCTAAATGAGCGAGCGACACACATGTGATTCCATTTAAATGTAGTGCTTTGCTTTTCTGTTTTTTCGTTCGAAACTTGTTCCTGTGTTGTACAGTGCGTTATATCACTTTTCAGGTTTCCTGTATTCCTAATTGAGTGAGTGGCACACATGTGATATACTTTACAAAGTAGTGCTTTGCGTTTATGTTCATTCGTTGAAAACTTGTTCCTTTTAGGAACAAGTTAGGGTTAGGGTTAGGGTTAGGGATAGGGTAGGGTTAGGGTTAGGGTTTGGGTTAGGGTCAGAGTTAGGTGTTAGGGTTAGCGTTAGGGTTAGGAGTAGGGTTAGTGGCTTAGGGTTAGGGTTAGGGATATATCCCTTTTCAGTTTTCCTGTTATAATAATTGAACAGGCGACACGAATTTTAATTAGTTTACAAAGTTGTGCTTTGCTTTCCTTTTCTTTCGATGAAAACTTGTTTCTTTGCTGTACATTTCGATATATCGATCTTCATATTTCCTGTATTCCTAATTGAGCAACCGACACACATGTGATTTACTTTACAAAGTAGTCGTTTGCGTTTATGTTCATTTGTTGGAAACTTGTTCCTGTTCGGAACAAGTTACGGTTAGGGTTAGGGTTAGGGATAGGTTTTGGTTAGGGTTAGGGTTAGGGTTAGGGTTAGAGTTAGAGTTAGGTGTTAGGGTTAGCGTTAGGGTTAGGGGTAGGGTTAGGGGCTTAGGGTTACAGTGAGGGTTATATCACTTTTTAGTTTTCCTGTTATAATAATTGAACAGGCGACATGTATGTGAATTAGTTTACAAAATTGTGCTTTGTGTTTCTGTTCTTTCGATGGAAACTATTTGCAGTGCCGTGAAGTCTGAGGTAACACTTTTCAGTTTTCCTTTATTCCTAATTGAGCGAGCGACACACATGTAATTCCGTTTAAAAGTAGTGCTTTGCTTTTCTGTTTTTTCTTTCGAACTTGTTCCTGTGCTGTACCGTGCGTTATATCACTTTTGAGTTTTCCTGTATTCCTAATTGAGCGAGTGGCACACATGTGATTTATTTTATAAAGTAGTGCTTTGCGTTTCTATTCTGTCCTTGGAGACTTGTTCCTTTTAGGAACAAGTTACGGTTATGGTTAGGGTTAGGGTTAGGGTTATGGTTAGGGTTAGGGGTTAGGGTTAGGGTTAGGTTTACGGTTAGGGGCTTAGGGTTATGGTTGGGGTTATATCACTTTTCAGTTTTCCAGTTATAATAATTCAACAGGCGACAGAAATGTGAATTAGTTTACAAAGTTGTGCTTTGCGTTTCTGTTCTTTCGTTGGAAACTTGTTCCTGTTAGGAACAAGTTAGGGTTAGGGTTAGGGTTAGGGTTAGGGCAGGGTTAGGGTTAGGGTTAGGGTTATGATTAGGGTTAGGGGTTAGGGTTAGGGTTAGGGTTAGGGGCTTAGGTTTAGGGTTAGGTGCCGGGGCCAGCCGGGCAGAGTCGAACGGTTCTTGAGTTGGGTGTGAGGATTAAAATTAATAAAATAATCACACAGCACACAGGAAACTTTTTAAAGGTCCAGACTCGACAGCTTTTGCAAAAGGCAGACTGCTGTAGCAAGCAGTGCCAGCAGCCAGTCTCCAGTGCTGCCTCATCCTCTGTCTCCAGCCTTCTGACCACTTTATTTATTTTGAGGAGTTACTTTAGCCAGTAAAACATCTCAGAACAATAGGTTAATTTGCACAAGGAGCCTGAGGAAGAGGTGTAACCCTCACAAGCTATCCCACCTGCTGTCACAATCAAAAGGAGATGGACTTGCAAGTTCTCCTCTGCCATTAGTAAAAGGCCTCCAAAAGCCATCTCTCCGCCGAGATTTAAATATCAAAGCAGGCCGCTGATTCACGGCTCTGGACAGTAAGGGTTATATCACTTTTCAGTTTTCCTGTTATAATAATTCAACGGGTGACAGGAATGTGAATTAGTTTAAAAAGTTGTGCTTTGCGTTTCTGTTCTTTCAATGAAAACTTGTTTCTTTGCCATATATTTTGATATATCACTTTTCAGTTTTCCTGTATTCCTAATTGAGCGAGCTACACATGTGATTTAGTTTACAAAGTAGTGTTTTGCGTTTCTGTTCTTCTGTTGGAAACTTTATTCTGTGCTGTACAGTGTGATATATCACTTTTCAGTTTTCCTGTTATAATAATTGAACGGGCGACACATATGTGAATTAGTTTACAAAGTTGTGCTTTGCGTTTCTGTTCTTTCGATGGAAACTTGTTCCTGTGCTGTACAGTTCCATATATCACTTTTCAGTTTTCCTGTTATAATAATTGAACAGGCAACACGTATGTGAATTAGTTTACAAAGTTGTGCTTTGCGTTACTCTTCTTTCGATTGAAACTAGTTTCTGTGCCATACAGTACGTTATATCACTTTTCAGTTTTCCTGTATTCCTAATTGAGCGAGAGACACACATGTGATTTGGTTTACAAATTAGTGCTTTGCGTTTCTGATCTTCTTTTGGAAACTTGTTCCTGTGCTGTACAGTTCGATATATCACATTTCAGTTTTCATGTTATGATGATTGAATGGGCGATACATATGTGAATTAGTTTACAAAGTTATGCTTTGCATTTCTGTTCTTTCGATGGAAACTTGTTTCTTTGCCATACATTTCGATATATCGCTTATTAGTTTTCCTGTATTCCTATTTGAGCGAACGACACACATGTGATTTAGTTCACAAAAAAGTGCTTTGCGTTTCTGTTCTTTTGTTGGAAACTTGTTTCTGTGCTGTACAGTGTGATATATCACTTTTCAGTTTTCCTGTTATAATAATTGAACGGGCGACAGGGATGTGAATTAGTGTACAAAGTAGTGCATTGCGTTTCTGTTCTTTGATGAAATTTTTTTTGTGCTGTACAGTGTGTTATATCACTTTTCAGTTTTCCTGTATTCCTAATTGAGCAAGTGGCACACATGTGATTTGGTTTACAAAATAGTGCTTTGCGTTTATATTCTTTCATTGGAAACTTTTTCCTGTTAGGAACAAGTTAGGGTTATCGTTAGCGTTAGTGTTAGTGTTAGTGTTAGTGTTAGTGTTAGTGTTAGTGTTAGGTTAGGGTTTTGGTTAGGTAGTGTTAGGGTTAGGGTTAGGTTTAGGGTTAGGGTTAGGTTTAGGGTTAGGGTTAGGGTTAGGGTTAGGGGTTAGGGTTAGGGTTATTGTTAGGGTTAGGGTTAGGGACTTAGGGTTAGGATTAGGGTTATACCACTTTTCAGTTTTCCTGCTAAAATATTTGAACAGGCAACACGAATGTGAATTAGTTTACAAAGTTGTGCTTTGTGTTTCTGTTCTTTCGATGAAAACTTGTTTCTTTGCCATAAATTTCGATTTTTCGCTTTTCAGTTTCCCTGTATTCCTAATTGATTGAGCGACACACATGTGATTTAGTTTAGAAAGTAGTGCTTTGCATTTCTGTTCGTCTGTTGGAAACTTGTTTATGTGCTGTACAGTGTGATATATCACTTTTGAGTTTTCTTGTTATAATAATTGAACGGGCGACACGTATGTGAATTAGTTTACAAAGTTGTGCTTTGTGTTTCTGTTCTTTGATGGAAACGTGTTCCTGTGCTGTACAGTTTGATATATCACTTTTCAGTTTTCCTGTTATAATAATTGAACGGGTGACACATGTGTGAATTAGTTTATAAAGTTGTGTTTTGCGTTTCTCTTCTTCCGATGGAAACTTGTTTCTGTGCCATACAATGCGAGATAATACTTTTCAGTTTTCCTGTATTCCTAATGGAGCGAGCGACACATATGTGATTCCGTTTAAATGTAGTGCTTTACATTTCAGTTCTTTTGTTCGAAACTTGTTCCTGTGGTGTACAGTGCATTATATCACTTTTAAGTTTTCCTGTATTTCTAATTGAGTTTACAAAGTAGTGCTTTGCGTTTATGTTCTTTCGTTGGAAACTTGTTCCTGTAAGGAACAAGTTAGGGTTAGGTTAGGGTTAGGGTTAGGGTTAGGGTTAGGGTTAGGGTTGTGCACTTTTGTGTTTCTGTTATTTCCATGAAAAACTTGTTTAGTTTTTGCTTTGTGTTACATTTCATGAAAATTTATCATTTCAATATTTCAGATTTCCTGTATTCCTAATTGAGCTAGCGACACACATGTGATTTCGTTTACAAAGAAGTGTTTTGCGTTTCTGTTCTTCTGTTGGAAACTTTTTCTGTGCTGTACAGTGTGATATATCACTATTTAGTTTTCCTTTTATCATAATTGAACGGGAAACACTTATGTGAATTAGTTTACAAAGTTGTGCTTTGCGTTTCTCTTTTTTCGATGGAAACTTGTTTTTGTGCCGTACAGTGCCAGATAACACTTTTCAGTTTTCCTGTATTCCTAATTGAGCGAGCAACACACATGTGATTCCATTTAAAAGTAGTGCTTTGCTTTTCTGTTCTTTCGTTGGAAACTTGTTCCTTTTAGGAACAAGTTAGGGTTAGGTTAGGTTAGGTTAGGGTTAGGGTTAGGGTTAGGTTTAGGGTTAGGGTTAGGGTTTGGTTTAGGGTTAGGGTTATGGTTACGGTTAGGGTTAGGGTTAGGTTTAGGGGTTAGGGTTACTATTAGGGTTAGGGTTAGGATTACAGGGTTAGGGTTACAGGGTTAGGGTTAGGGTTAGGGTTAGGGTTAGGGTTACAGGGTTAGGGTTACAGGGTTAGGGTTAGGGTTAGGGTTAGGGTTAGGGTTATATCACTTTTCCGTTTTCCTGTTATAATAATTGAACAGGCAACACGTATGTGATTTAATTTACAAAGTTGTGCTTTGCGTTTCTGTTCTTTCGATGGAAACTTGTTTCTGTGCCGTACAGTGCCAGATAACACTTTTCAATTTTCCTGTATTCCTAATTGAGCGAGCGACACACATGTGATTACTTTTAAAAGTAGTACTTTGCTTTTCTGTTCTTTCATTTGAAACATGTTCCTGTGCTGTATGGTGCGATATATCACTTTTCAGTTTTCCTGTATTCCTAATGGAACGGGAAACTCACATGTGATTTTGTTTCCAAAGTTGTGCTTTACATTTCTGTTCTTTCATTGGGAACTTGTTTCTGCGAAGTACAGTGCGAGATATCACTTTTCAGTTTTCCTGTATTACTATTTGAACGGGCGACACACATTTCATTTATTTTCCAAAGTTGTGCTGTGCATTTCTGTTCTGTCATTGGAAAATTCTTTCTATGCTCTAAAGTGGGAGATATCACTTTTTTCAGTTTTCCTGTATTCCTAATTGAACGGACGACACACATGTTACCTAGTTTACAAAGTTGTGTTTTACATTTCTGTATTTTTGTTGGAAACTTATTTCTGTGCTCTAAAGTGGGAGATATCACTTTTTAATTTTCCTGTATTCCTAATTGAATGGACGACACACATGTTACCAAGTTTACAAAATTGTGCTTTACATTTGTGTTCTTTTATTGCAAACTTCTTTCTGTGCACTACATTGGGAGATATCACTTTTCAGTTTTCCTATATTCCTAAGTCAATGGGCGACACACATGTGATTTAGTTTCCAAAGTTGTGCTTTGCCTTTCTGTTCTTTCATTGGAAACTTCTTTCTTTGCTCTAAAGTGGGAGATATCACTTTTCAGTTTTCCCGTATTCCTAATTGTACAGGCGACACACATGTTAATTAGTTTACAAAGTTGTGCTTTACATTTCTGTTCTTTTGTTGGAAACTTGTCCCTTTGAGGTACAGTGCGAGATATCATTTTTCAGTTTTCATGTAATCCTAATTGAACTGGCGACACACATTTGATTTAGTTACCAAAGTTGTGCTTTGTGTTTCTGTTCTTTCATTGGAAACTTTTTTTCTGTGCTCTAAAGTGGGAGATATCACTATTCAGTTTTCCTGTATTCCTAATTGAGCGGGCGACACAAATGTGATTTAGTTTAAAAAGTTGTGCTTTGCCTTTCTATTCTTTTGTAGGAAACTTGTTTCTATGCACTACAGTGGGAGATATCACTTTTCAGTTTTCTTGTATTTCTAATTGAACAGACTACATACATGTTACTTAGATTACAAACTTGTGCTTTACATTTCTGTTCTTTCGTTGGAAACTTGTTAGTGTGAGGTACAATGCGAGATATCACTTTTCAGTTTTCCTGTAGTCCTAATTGAACGGGTGACACACATGTGATTTAGTTTCCAAAGTTGTGCTTTGAGTTTCTGTTTTTTATTGGAAACTTCTTTCTCTGCTCTAAAGTGGGAGATATCAGTTTTCAGTTTTCCTGTGTTCCTAATAGTGCAGGCGACACACATGTTACTTAGTTTACAAAGTTGTGCTTTGCATTTCTGTTCTTTCGATGGAAACTTTTTCTTTGCTGTAAAGTTCGATATATCACTTTTCAGCTTTCCTGTACTCCTAATTGAGCGTGTGACACACATGTGATTTAGTTTACAAACTAGTGCTTTGCGTTTATATTCTTTAGTTTGAAACTTGTTCCTGTTAGGAACAAGTTAGGGTTAGGGTAAGGGTTAAGGTTAGGGTTAGGGTAGGGTTAGGGGGTAGGTTTATGGTTAGGGTTAGGGTTAGAGGGTTATGGTTAGTGTAAACGTTAGGGTTAGGGTTAGGGGTTAGGGTTAGGGTTAGGGTTAGGGTTAGAGGGTTATGGTTTGGTTTAGGGTTAGGGTTAGGGGTCAGAGTCAGGGTCAGGATCAGGGTCAGGGTCACCGTTAGGGTTATGGGGGGTTAGGGTTAGGGTTAAGTGTTAGGGTTAGGGTTTGGGTTAGGAGTTAAAATCAGGGTTTGGGTTAGGGTTAGGGGGTTAGGGTTAGGGTTAGGGGGTTAGGGTTAGGGTTAGGGTTAGGGGTTTAGGGTTAGGGTTAGGGTCAGGGTTAGGGGGTAAGGGTTAGGGTTAGGGTCAGGGTCAGGGTCAGGGTCAGGGTTAGGGTTATGGCTAGGGCTAGGACAAGGGTTAGGGGGCTAGGGATGGGGCTAGGACTTGGAATAGGGATAGGGGGCTAGGGCTAGGTCTAGGGGGATAGGGCTAGGTGGAAAGGGGACTAGGGGGCTAGGGCTAGGGCTAGGGTTAGGGGGCTAGGGCTGGGGCTAGGGGGATGGGGCTACGGATCAAGGGCTAGGGATGAGGCTGGCGGCTAGTGGGCTAGGGCTGGGGCTAGGGCTAGGGCTAGGGTTAGGGCTAGGGGGCTAGGGTTTGGGCTAGGGGCTAGGGCTGGGGCTAGGGGCCTAGTGCCATGGGGCGAGGACTAGGGCTAGGACTAGGGGGCTAGGGCTAGGGGGGCTAGTAGGCTAGGGGGCTAGGAGGCTAGGGCTAGGGGGCTAGGGCTAGGACTAGGGGGCTAGGGGAAGGAAGCTAAGGCTAGCGGGCTAGGGATAGGGGGCTAGGTCTAGGATTAGGGTAAGGGGATAGGGTTAGGGTTAGGGGGTCAATGGTTAGTGTCAAGGGTCAGGGCCAGGGCCGCGGTCAAGGCCAGGACCAGAGCCGCCAGGGCCAGGGCCAGGGCTGACAGGGCCAGGGCCAGGGCTGTCAGGGCCAGGGCCAGGGCTGTCAAGGTCAGGGCCAGGCCTGTCAGGGTCAGTTTCAGTGCTGTCAGAGTCAGGGCCAGGGCTGTCAGTGTTAGGGTTAGGGGTTAGGGGTTAGGGGTTAGGGGATAGGGTTAGGGTTAGGGTTAGGTTAGGTTAGGGTTTAGAGGGTTAGGGTTAGGGTTAGGGTTAGGTTTAGAGGTTAGGGTTAGGGTTAGGGTTAGGGTTAGGATTAGAGTTTTAGGGTTAGAATTAGAGGGTTGGGTTAGGGTTAGGGTTAGGGTTAGGGTTAGGTTTGGGGTTAGGGTTACGTGTTAGGGGTTAGGGTTGGGGTTAGGGTTAGGGTTAGTGTTAGGGTTAGAGTGTTAGGGTTAGGGTTAGGGTTAGGGTTAGCATTAGGTTTAGGTGGTTAGAGTTAGGGTTAGGGTTAGGGGGTTAGTGTTAGGGTTAGTGTTACTGTTAGGGTCAGGGTCAGGGTCAGGGTCAGGGTAAGGGTTAGGGTTAGGGCAAGGGCTAGGGCTGGGGCTGGGGCTGGAGGCTAGGGCTGGAACTAGGGGGCTAGGGGGCTAGGCCTAGGGCTAGGGGGCTAGGAGGCAGGGGCTGGGCCTATGGGGCTAGGGGACTAGGGCTAGGGGGCTATGGCTAGGGGCTAGGGGGCTAGGTCTGGGGCTAGGACTAGGACTAGGGCTACGGGGCTAGGGCTAGGACTAGGGGGCTAGGGCTACCGGGCTAGGGTACTAGGGGGCTAGGGCTAGGCCTAGGGGGTTATGGCTGGGGCTAGGGGGCTAGGGCTAGGGGGCTAGGGCTAGGGCTGAAGCTAGGGTGCTAGGGGCTAGGGCTGGGGCCAGGGCTAGGGCTAGCGCTAGGGGGATAGGGCTAGGGCTAGGCGGCTAGTGCTAGGGGGATAGGATTAAGGCTAGAACTAGGGGCTTGGTCTCGGGGGGCTAGTGGGCTAGGGGGCTAGGAGGCTAGGGCTAGGGGGCTAGGGCTAGGGGGCTAGGACTAGGGGTAAGACTAGGGGGCTAGGGTTAGGGGTGCTAGGGGGCTAGGGGGCTAGGGTTAGGGGGCTCTGGGTAGGGGCTAGGGGGCTATGTCTGGGGCTAGGACTAGGACTAGGGCTACGGGGCTAGGGCTAGGACGAGGGGGCTAGGGCTACTGGGCTAGGGGACTAGGGGGCTAGGGCTAGGCCTAGGGGGCTAGGGGGCTAGGGTTAGGGGGCTAGGGCTAGGGCTGAAGGTAGGGGGCTAGGGGGCTAGGGCTGGGGCTGGGTTAGGGCTAGGGCTAGGGGCCTAGGGCTAGGACTAGGGGGCTAGGGCTAGGGCTAGGGGGCTAGTGCTAGGGGGCTAGGACTAGGGCTAGGAATAGGGGCTTGTGCTCGGGGGGCTAGGGGGCTAGGGGGCTAGTAGGCTAGGGCTAGGGGGCTAGGTCTAGGGGGCTAGGACTAGGGCTAGGACTAGGGGGCTAGGGCTAGGGGGGCTAGGGGGCTAGGGGTTAGGCTGTCAGAGTCAGGGACAGGGCTGTCAGGAACAGGGCCAGGGCTGTCAGGGCCAGGGCCAGGGCTGTCAGGGTCAGGGCCAGGTCTGTCAGGGTGTTGGAATCCGCGTGATTGTCTCGCGGGCAGAAACGCACGCGGGCACAAGGGTCCTTCCGCAACAAGCCTTTATTACAGTCAATCGATGAAAGGAGGAGAAGAGAGCTGGCCAGGCCAACTTGCGGGCGCGGGCAGCGCTTGCATTGGCCGATGGAAACCTCGGCATCCCGCGGGCTCGGGCCAGGGCGGGCAAGCCCCTGGCAGGGAGAGGAGAGTAGGAGAGGGATGAGAGCCCCAGGGCCCAGAAGTGGCGCTGTTTATATAAGCCCTTGTCTCACCTAAGTGACGTGTCAATACCCCATTGGCTGCTTACTC
Source organism: Meriones psammophilus (assembly GCA_036365155.1). Lineage (NCBI taxonomy): Eukaryota > Metazoa > Chordata > Mammalia > Rodentia > Muridae > Meriones > Meriones psammophilus. The sequence continues at coordinate 29,137 of JAEOAE010003172.1, forward strand.
TTTACCCCACCTGATGACTCATGCCCAGCGTGCTAGCGTGCTTACTCAATTTGCGCAACCCGCGCATGTGTACTGGAGGGTTTTTTTTTTTACAGTTTTGAGGGCAAAATGTCAGCGCCACCTAGTGGCGTCTGAGTCTCAGCTCTCCACATCCCCCTTTTGTTTTAATAAATGAAAACTTCCTTAAAGCCAATAAGCGTGGCACAAGATAGCACTAAGCTCGATCAAGCGAGCTCCTTCTTTGGGGAGTAAACGATCAAGAGCTTTAGATCACTTCCTTTCCTCACCAGGTGCAATGGAGACAAGTCCTCTGGGTGCAGGGGCTAAGGGAGAAGATTAAAAAAGGAGTTGACACACATTCCCGTGCAATGGAATAAAATTCCAGGGAGTGCAAGGGCTGTCATCCTCCTATCTAGGTACCATAGCCACTTAGGCAAAGGCAACATTGAGTTGGATCACTCATAGACTCAGTGCAATGGGTAAAACACCTGAGGTGCATCGACTGAGTGTCACAGTCTGTTTTAATTTTTTTAACATGGATAACCAAATTTTGGGAGATGATCCTTGTTTCAAGGCCACAAGTGTTTGCACGATCGCGACCTAGTCACGTTTCTGTTGGGTATTGAGTTTGCAGAACAACCAGAGTAAAAACACTAAGCCACAACATAGTGCTGCACCAAACTTTCTAACCCCCACCCAATCTTAAAGTAAGAAACCCAGGGTAATAAGCCATCTGTGGGCAATGAATCCACTCGCGTAGAATTAGTGGCCATCCTCGCCGCACTTGACTCTTCAAGTGGTAGCAGGTGTATCTGTTGAAAGATCATCTTCAGGTGTCACCAGCTTTCACATGAGGCGCTCCGGTACCCAGAATGGATTGTTTTCTTCCTAGCTAGGGCTAGGGGGCTAGGGCTACGGGGCTAGCGGACTAGGGGGCTAGGGCTAGGGCTCGGGGCCTAGGGCTGTGGCTAGGGGGCTAGGGCTAGGGGGCTAGGGCTAGGGCTGAGGCTAGGGGGATAGGGGGCTAGGGCTGGGGCTAGGGCTAGGGCTAGGGCTAGGGGGCTAGGGGTAAGGCTAGGGGGCTAGGGCTTGTGCTAGGGGGCTAGTGCTAGGGGGCTAGGAGTAGGGCTAGGACTAGGGGGCTAGGGGTAGGAGAGATAGGGGGATAGGGGGCTAGGAGGCAAGGGCTAGGGAGTGAGGGCTAGGGCTAGGGGTCTAGGGCAAGTGGGTTAGGCTAGCAGGCTAGGGCTAGGGGGCTATGGCTAAGGTTAGGGTTAGGGGTTAGGTTTAGGGTTAGGAGGTCAAGGGTTATGGTCAAGGGTCAGGGCCAGGGTCAGGGTCAGTTCCAGGGCCACCAGGGCCAGGGCCAGGGCTGACAGGACCAGGACCCAGGCTGCAAGGGCCAGGACAAATGCTGCCAGGGCCAGGGCCAGGGCCGTCAGGGCTATCAGGGACACGGTCAGGTCTGCCAGGGCCAGGGTTGTCAGAGTCAGGGCCAAGGCGGTCAGGGTCAGGGTCAGGGCTGTCAGGGTTAGGGTTAGGTTTAAGGGTTAAGGGTTAGGGTTAGGAGTTAGGGTTAGGGGGACAAATGTTAGGGTCAGGGGTCAAGGGCCAGGGCCTGGGCCAGAGCTGCCAGGTCCAGGGCCAGGGAGAGGGCCGCAAGGGCTGCCAGGGCCAGGGCCATCAGGGCTATCAGAGCCACAGCCAGGGCTGCCAGGGCCAGGGCTGTCAGAGTCAGGGCCAGGGCTGTCAGGATCAGGGCCAGGGCTGTCAGGGCCAGAGCCAGGGCTGTCAGGGCCAGGGCCAGGGCTCTCAGGGCCAGAGCCAGGGCTGTCAGGGCCAGGGCCAGGGCCAGGGAGAGGGCCGCAAGGGCTGCCAGGGCCAGGGCCATCAGGGCTATCAGAGCCACGGCCAGGGCTGCCAGGGCCAGGGCTGTCAGTATCAGGGCCAGGGCTGTCAGGTCCAGAGCCAGGGCTGTCAGGGCCAGGTCCAAGGCTCTCAGGGCCAGGGCCAGGGCTGTCAGGGCCAGAGCCAGGGCTGTTAGGGTCAGGGCCAGGTCTGTCAGGGTGTTGGAAGCCGCGTGATTTGTCTCGTGGCAGTAAAGCATGCAGGCACAAGGGTCCTTCCAGCACAAGCCTTTATTACAGTCAATCGATGAAAGGAGGAGAGGAAGGCGGGCCCGGCCACCTCGCGGGCATGGGCGACGCTGGCATTGGCCGATGGACACCACAGCATCCCAGGGGGCCGTGGTCAGGGCGGGAAAGCCCCCGGCGGAGAGAGGGGGAGGAGGAGAGGGAGAACAGTGCCAGGGCCCAGAAATGGCACTGTTTATATAAGCCCTGGTCAAACCTAAGTGACATGTCAATACCCTGATTGGCTGCTCACTCTTTACCCTGCCTGATGACTGGGGCCCAGTGTGCTTAGTGTGCTTATGCAATTTGCGCAACCCGAGCATGCGTACTGGAGGGTTTTTTTTTTTTAATGTTTTGAGGGCAAAATGTCAGCGCCACCTAGGGGCGTCTGAGTCTCAGCTCTCCACATCCCCCTTTTGTTTTAATAAATGAAAACTGCCTTAAAGCCTATAAGCATGGCACAAGAGAGCCCTAAGCTCGATCAAGCGAGCTCCTTCTTTGGGGAGTAAGCGATCAAGAGCTTTAGATTACTTCCTTACCCCACCAGTGGCAATGGAGACAAGTCCTCTGGGTGCAGGGGCTAAGGGAGAAGATTAAAAAAGGAGTTGACACTCATTCCCGTGCAATGGAATAAAATTCCAGGGAGTGCAAGGGCTGTCATCCTCCTATCTAGGTACCATAGCAGCTTAGGCAAAGGCAACACTGACTTGGATCACTCATCGACTCAGTGCAATGGTTAAAACCCCTGAGGTGCATCGACTGAGTGTCACAGTCTGTTTTAATTTTTTAACATGGATAACCAAATTTTGGGAGATGATCCTTGTTTCAAGGCCACAAGTGTTTGCGCGATCTCGACCTACTCACGTTTATGTTGGGTATTGCGTTTGAAGAACAACCAGAGTAAAAACACTAAGCCCCAACATAGTGCTGCACCAAACATTCCAACTCCCAGGTGTATCTGTTGAAAGATCCCAATCTTAAAGTAAGAAAAGGCAGAAGAAACCCAGGGTATGGGGGGCTGGGGCTGGGGCTGGGGCCAGGCCATAAGGCTAGGGGCTAGGGGGGTCAGGGTCAGGGCTGTCAGGGTTAGGGTTAGGTTTAAGGGTTAAGGGTTAGGGTTAGGAGTTAGGGTTAGGGGACAAATGTTAGGGTCAGGGGTCAAGGGCCAGGGCCTGGGCCAGAGCTGCCAGGTCCAGGGCCAGGAGAGGGGCGCAAGGGCTGCCAGGGCCAGGGCCATCAGGGCTATCAGAGCCACAGCCAGGGCTGCCAGGGCCAGGGCTGTCAGAGTCAGGGCCAGGGCTGTCAGGATCAGGGCCAGGGCTGTCAGGGCCAGAGCCAGGGCTGTCAGGGCCAGGGCCAGGGCTCTCAGGGCCAGAGCCAGGGCTGTCAGGGCCAGGGCCAGGGCCAGGGAGAGGGCCGCAAGGGCTGCCAGGGCGAGGGCCATCAGGGCTATCAGAGCCACGGCCAGGGCTGCCAGGGCCAGGGCTGTCAGTATCAGGGCCAGGGCTGTCAGGTCCAGAGCCAGGGCTGTCAGGGCCAGGTCCAAGGCTCTCAGGGCCAGGGCCAGGGCTGTCAGGGCCAGAGCCAGGGCTGTTAGGGTCAGGGCCAGGTCTGTCAGGGTGTTGGAAGCCGCGTGATTTGTCTCATGGCAGTAAAGCATGCAGGCACAAGGGTCCTTCCAGCACAAGCCTTTATTACAGTCAATCAATGAAAGGAGGAGAGGAAGGCGGGCCCGGCCACCTCGCGGGCATGGGCGGCGCTGGCATTGGCCGATGGACACCACAGCATCCCAGGGGGCCGTGGTCAGGGCGGGAAAGCCCCCGGCGGAGAGAGGGGGAGGAGGAGAGGGAGAACAGTTCCAGGGCCCAGAAATGGCACTGTTTATATAAGCCCTGGTCAAACCTAAGTGACATGTCAATACCCTGATTGGCTGCTCACTCTTTACCCCGCCTGATGACTGGGGCCCAGTGTGCTTAGTGTGCTTATGCAATTTGCGCAACCCGAGCATGCGTACTGGAGGGTTTTTTTTTTTTAATGTTTTGAGGGCAAAATGTCAGCGCCACCTAGGGGCATCTGAGTCTCAGCTCTCCACATCCCCCTTTTGTTTTAATAAATGAAAACTGCCTTAAAGCCTATAAGCATGGCACAAGAGAGCCCTAAGCTCGATCAAGCGAGCTCCTTCTTTGGGGAGTAAGCGATCAAGAGCTTTAGATTACTTCCTTACCCCACCAGTGGCAATGGAGACAAGTCCTCTGGGTGCAGGGGCTAAGGGAGAAGATTAAAAAAGGAGTTGACACTCATTCCCGTGCAATGGAATAAAATTCCAGGGAGTGCAAGGGCTGTCATCCTCCTATCTAGGTACCATAGCAGCTTAGGCAAAGGCAACACTGACTTGGATCACTCATCGACTCAGTGCAATGGTTAAAACCCCTGAGGTGCATCGACTGAGTGTCACAGTCTGTTTTAATTTTTTAACATGGATAACCAAATTTTGGGAGATGATCCTTGTTTCAAGGCCACAAGTGTTTGCGCGATCTCGACCTACTCACGTTTATGTTGGGTATTGCGTTTGAAGAACAACCAGAGTAAAAACACTAAGCCCCAACATAGTGCTGCACCAAACATTCCAACCCCCACCCAATCTTAAAGTAAGAAAAGGCAGAAGAAACCCAGGGTAATAAGCCATCTGTGGGCGATGAATCCACTCGAGTAGAATTAGTCGTCATCCTCGCCGCCCTTGACTCTTCAAGTGGTAGCAGGTGTATCTGTGGAAAGATCATCTTCAGCTGTCACCAGCTTTCACGTGAGGCGCTCCGGTACCCAGAATGGATTGTTTTCTTCCTGTGGGTAAACACAGACAACTCCCCTGGAACTTATTAAGATAGGATCCGGGCCTTTCCATTGACTAGTTAAGACATCCTTCCATTTGATCATTTCCTTGGACCTATTAGGCCCTAAGCAGTGGCGATCAGCTGCCGAATGGCCTTGACTGTCCAAATGCAAAAAATTGAGTGTGAAGTGTGCCAAGGAAACGGTCACTCGTGGCACTGAGGGCAGAGCCTCCTGGACTCTCCCTTTTGTTTTATTAAGTAGGATTTTAGGGTGTGGTGAGTATGTTTAATAATACCCTGACTTTGAGGGTTATATGGGAGACCCGTTAGATGGGTCACTTTTATTGGATGACAAAACTGTCCAAATTTTTCAGAAGTATAGGCTGGCCCATTGTCAGGTTTTAGAATTTTGGGCTTTCCCCAGGCACTCTATGCCTCTAGGCAATGTTGAATAACATGGGCTGCCTTTTCTCCAGTCAGGGGAGAAGCAAACACAACTCCAGAGCAAGTATCAACAGAAACATGCAAATATTGAAGTTTACCAAACAATGAAATGTGAGTAACATCCATCTGCCACACATGTAGTGGACGGATTCCTCTGGGATTAATCCCAACATGAAGCATAAGTAAGAACTGACAAAAATTTGGACATTGGGTAACAATATCTCTAGCATCTTTTCTAGTTATGTCAAATCGATGACACAATGTCGCAGCGGTAACATGAAAACTTTTATGAAACTCCTTAGCCAATTCTAAATTTGAATTAATGTTAGGGTTAGGGTTAAAGTTAGGGTTAGGGTTAGGGTTAGGTGTTGGGGGTTAGGGTTAGGGTTAGAGGTTAGGGTTAGGGTTAGGGTTAGGGTTAGGGTTAGTGGTCAGGCTCAGAATAAGGGTCAGGGTTAGGTTCAGGGTCAGGGTTAGGGTTAGGGGTTTAGGGTTAGGGTTATGGGTTAGGGTTAGGGTTAGGGTTAGGGTTATGTTTTTAAAGTCAGGGTTAGGGTTAGGGTTAGGGGTTAGGGTTAGGGTTAGGGTTAGGGGGTTAGGGTCAGGTTAGGGGTTAGGGTTAGGGTTAGGATTAGGGGGTTAGGGTTAGGGTTAGGGTTAGGGTCAGGATCAGGGTCAGGGTCAGGTTTAGGTTAGGGCTAGGGCTAGGGCTGGGTCTGGGGCTGGGGCTGGTGCTGGAGGCTAGGGCTGGAGCTAGGGGGCTAGGGGGCTAGGGCTATGGCTAGGGGGCAAGGGGGCTACGGCTGGTGGACTAGGGCTAGGGGATAGGGGGCTGGGGCTGGGGCTAGGACTAGGACTAGGGCTAGGGGGCTAGGGCTAGGGCTAGAGGGCTAGTTCTAGGGGGCTAGGGGACTAGGGTTCTAGTGCTAGAGTTAGGGAGCTAGGGCTGGGGCTAGGGTTATGGCTAGGGCTAGTGGGCTAGGGCTAGGGCTATAGGGCTAGGGCTGGGGCTAGGGGGCTAGTGCTAGGGGGCTAGAACTAGGGCTAGGACTAGGGGGCTAGGGCTAGGGTGGCTAGATGGCTAGGGCGCTAGGAGGCTAGGGCTAAGGGGTTAGGACTAGGGCTAGGGGCCTAGGGCTAGGGGGCTAAGGCTAGTTGGTTAGGGCTAGGGGGCTAGGGCTAGTGTTATGGTTAGGGGTTAGGGTTAGGGTTAGGGGGTAAAGGGTTAGGGTCAAGGGTCAGGGCCAGGGCCAGGGTCAATGCCAGGACCAGGGCCGCCAGGGCTAGGGCCAGGGCTGCCAGGGCCAGGGCTGTCATGGCCAGGGCCAGGGCTGTCAGGGACAGGGTCAGTGCTGTCAGGTTCAGGGTCAGGGCTGTCAGGGTTAGCATTAGGGGTTAGGGTTTCTGGTTAGGATTTAGTGTTAGTGGGTCAAAGGTTAGTGTCAAAGGTCAAGGGCTAGAGCCAGGGCCAGGGCTGCCAGGGCGAGGGCCTGGGCCAGGGAGAGGGCTGCAAGTGCTGACAGGGCCAGGGCCATCAGGGCTATCAGGGCCACGGCCAGGGCTGCCAGGGCCAGGGCTGTCAGAGTCAGGACCAGGGCTGTCAGGATCAGGGCCAGGGCTGTTAGTGTCAGGGCCAGGTCTGTCATGGTGTTGGATGCCGCGTGATTCCTCTCGCAAGCAGAAATGCACGCGAGCACAAGGGTCCTTCCACAACAAGCCTTTATTACAGTCAATCGATGAAAGGAGGGGAGGAGAGCGGCCAGGCCACCTCGCTGGGTTAGGGTTGGGGTTGGGGTTGGGGTTAGGGGTTAGGGTTATGGTTATGGTTAGGGTTAGGGTTAGGGTTATGGTTAGGGTTAAGGTTAGGGTTACGGGGTTAGGGTTAGAGTTAGGGTTATATCACTTTTCAGTTTTCCTGTTATAATAATTGAACAGGCGACACGTATGTGAATTAGTTTACAAAGTTGTGCTTTGTGTTTCTGTTCTTTCGATGAAAACTTTTTTCTTTACCGTACAATTCGATATATCACTTTTCAGTTTTGCTGTATTCCTAATTGAGCGAGCAACACACATTTTATTTAGTTTACAATGTAGTGCTTTGTTTTTCTGTTCTTTCGTTTGAAACCTGTTCCTCTGCTGCACAGTGCGATATATCACTTTTCAGTTTTCCTGTATTCCTAATTGAGCGAGCGATACACATGTGATTCCATTTACAAAGTAGTGGTTTGCTTTTCTGTTCTTTCGATTGAAACTTGTTTCTTTGCCGTACAATTCGATATATCACTTTTCAGTTTTCCTGTATTCCTAATTGAGCGAAGAACACACATGTGACTTAGTTTAGAAATTAGTGCTTTGCTTTTATGTTCTTTCGTTTGAAACTTTTTCCTCTGCTGTACAGTGCGATATATATCACTTTTCAGTTTTCCTGCATTCGTAATTGAGCGAGCGACACACATGTGATTTAGTTTACAAAGTAGTGCTTTGTAGGAACAAGTTAGGGGTAAGGTTCGGGTTAGTGTTAGCGGAGGGTTAGGGTTAAGGTTAGGGTTAGTGTTAGGTGGTTAGGGTTAGTGTTAGGTTATGGTTAGTTTTAGGGTTATATCACTTTTAAGTTTTCATGTTACAATAATTGAACAGGCAACAAGTATGTGAATTAGTTTACAAAGTTGTGCTTTACGTTTCTGTTCTTTCATAGAAACATGTTCCTGTGCTCTACAGTGCCATATATCTCTTTTCGATTTTCCTGTATTCCATATTGAGCGAAAGACACACATGTGATTTAGTTTAAAAGTACTGCTTTGCTTTTCTGTTCTTTCGTTCGAAACTTGTTTCTGTGCTGTACAGTGCGAGATAACACTTTTCATTTTTCCTGTATTCCTAATTAAGCGAGTGACACACATGTGATTTAGTTTACAATGTAGTGTTTTCCTTTTATGTTCATTCTTTGGAAACTTGTTCCTGTGCTGACACACATGTGATTTAGTTTACAATGTAGTGTTTTCCTTTTATGTTCATTCTTTGGAAACTTGTTCCTGTGCTATACAGTGCGTTATATCACTTTTCAGTTTTCCTGTTATAATAATTGAACAGGCAACACGTATATGAATTAGTTTACAAAGTAGTGCTTTGCTTTTTTGTTCTTTGGTTGGAAACTTGTTCCTGTGCTGTACAGTGCGATATATCACTTTTCAGTTTTCCAGTATTCCTAATTGAGCAAGCGACACACATGTGAGTTAGTTTACAAAGTAGTGCTTTGCATTTATGTTCTTGGGTTGCAAAATTGTTTGGAACTAGTTAGGAACAAGTTTAGGTTTAATAGTTAGGGTTATGGTTTAGGGTTAGGGTTAGGGGTTAGGATTAGGGTTAGTGTTAGGGTTAGGGTTAGAGTTAGGGTTATGGTTATGGTTAGGGTTAGGGTTATATCACTTTTAGTGTTCCTGTTAGGGTTAAACAGTTATTGTTATTAGGTTACAAAGTTGGTTAGGTTTAGGGTTGAAACTTGGGTTAGGGTTAGGGTTAGGGTTAGTGTTAGGGTTATGGTTAGGGGTTAGGATTAGTGTTAATGTTACCGGTTAGGGTTAGGTTTAGGGTTAGGGCTAGGGGTATGTCACTTTACAGTTTTCCTGTTATAATAATTGAAGGGGCGCCAGGTATGTGAATTAGTTTATAAAGTTGTGCTTTGTGTTTCTGTTCTTTCGATGAAAACTTTTTTCTGTGCCGTACAGTCCGATATAACACTTTTCAGTTTTCCTGTATTCCTAATTGAACAAGCGACACACATGTGATTCCGTTTAAACGTAGTGCTTTGCTTTTCTGTACTTTCATTCGAAAATTGTTCCTGTGCTGTACAGTGCGATATATCACTTTTCAGTTTTCCTATATTCCTAATTGAGCGAGTGACACTCAGGTGATTTCGTTTAAAAGTAGTGCTTTGCTTTTCTGTTCTATCTTTCGAAACTTGTTCCTGTGCTGTACAGTGCGATATATCACTTTTCCATTTTCCTGTATTCCTAATTATAATAATTGAACGGCACACATGTGACTTAGTTTACAAAGTAGTGCTTTGCGATTCTGTTCTTCTGTTGGAAACTTGTTACTGTGCTGTACAGTGTGATATATCACTTTTCAGTTTTCCTGTTATAATTATTGAACAGACGACATGTATGTGAATTAGTTTTCAAATTTGTGCTTTGCTTTTCTGTTCTATCTTTGAAACTTGTTCCTGTGCTGTACAGTGCGTTATATCACTTTCCAGTTTTCCTGTATTCCTATTTGAGCGAATGACACACATGTGATTTTAGTTTCAAAGTAGTGTTTTTGCCTTTATGTTGTTTTGTGCTGTAAAATTGTTAGGAACTAGTTAGCGTTATAATAATTGAAAGGTTTAGGGTTAGGGTTAGTTTTAGGTTTAGGTTTAGGGTTATGGAAACTTGTTTAGGATTAGGGTTAGTGTTACACTTTTAGTTTTTAGGGTTAATGGGGTTACGGTTATGGTTCCTTTTAAAAGTTAGTGGTTATATCACTGTTTTCAGTTTTCCTGTTATAATAATTAAACACTTTTCGACTCCTATATTGAATTAGTTTACAAAGTGACACACATGTGATTTAGTTTTCAAAATTTCTGTTTTTCTTTTCTACTGTTTGAAACTTGTTTATGGAACAAGTGTGACATTCACTTTTCAGTTTTCCTATTATAATGGTTAGGGTGCAACACGTTATGTGAATTAGTTTACAAAGTTGTGGTTTTGCTTTTCTGTTCTTTAGATGGTTAGGGTTAGGGTTAGGGTTAGGGTTAGTCTTATATCACTTTTCATTTTCCTGTATTCCCTAATTGAAAAGCGAAACACATATGATTCTGTTTAAAAATAGTGCTTTGCATTTCTGTTCTTTCATTGAAACTTGTTTCCTGTGCGTACAGTGCGTTAGACAACACTTTTCAGTTTTTCTGTATTCCTAATTGAGCGAGTGACACACATGTGATTCTGTTTAAAAGTAGTGCTTTGCTTTTCTGTTCTTTCATTAGAAACTTGTTCCTGTGCTGTACAGTGTGTTATATCATTTTTCAGTTTTTCTGTATTCCTATTTGAGCAAGTGACACACATGTGACTTAGTTTACAAAGTTGTGCTTTGCGTTTATGTTCTTTCGTTGGAAATTTGTTCCTTTTAGGAACAAGTTAGCATTAGGGTTAGGGTTAGGGTTAGGGTTAGGTTAGGGTTAGGGTTAGGGTTAGGGTTAGGGTTAGGGTTAGGGTTAGGGTTAGTTTTAGGGGTTAGGGTTTTGGTTAGGGTTAGGGTTAGGGTTATATCACTTTTCAGTTTTCCTGTTATAATAATTGAACAGGCGACACCTATGTGAATTAGTTTAAAAAGTTGTGCTTTGTGTTTCTGTTCTTTCGATGAAAACTTGTTTCTTTGCAGTACAGTTCAATACATCACTTTTCAGTTTTCCTATCTTGCTTATTGAGCGAGTGACACACATGTGATTTACTTTACAAAGTAGTGCTTTGCGTTTCTGTTCTTGTGTTAGAAACTTGTTTCTGTGCTGTACAGTGTGATATATCAGTTTTATTTTTCCTGTTATAATAATTGAACTGGACACACGTATCCGAATTAGTTTACAATGTTGTGCTTTGCGTTTCTGTTCTTTCTTTCTTTCTTTTTTTTTTTTAACCACGTTTCTAGCAGCTTTATTTGTAATAGCCGGAACCTGGAAACAACCCAGACGTCCATCAATGGAGGAATGGGTCCAGAAATTGTGGTATTTTTATACAATGGAATACTACTCAGCAATCAAAAAGGAGGAAATCATGAAATTTGCAGGCAAATGGTAGGATCTAGAAAAGATCATTCTGAGGGAAATAACTCATATTTTTTAATGTTTCATATTTTTAAAAATTAATCTACCTTATGCAGTCACTGGCTACAACCATTCAATACTTTTGAGATGTGTTCTCATTTTCACTTTTCATTCTCTAATTTATCCCTTAAATGAATCCAATTTACAAGTCAGATTGAAAACAATTTTCCCGAAGCCTGCCTCTAGCATTCTTATCTCATTATCATACCTATTTTACATGCTGTCACTACAATTTTCTCAAAGCCTAACTCTGTCATGTTAATAGTTATTAATACATGCAGATCATCATGAAAATCTGAGTAGGTGAAATACATATTTTCATATTCCACTAATAATATTATTTTACTTCATATATATTTACTGAAATATAGATACATATGTTTGCATGATATATATATATGTATATATATATATGTATATGTATATATATATATATCTTGTCACAATGCCATGTAATTATGAGTACACTGGGCAGTGTTCTAAAGTACTCAAATTTTAAGTTCTGAAACTAAGTTGGATATAACTTTACCATTCTGTGTAACAACTCCAAGTATGAAATTATAGTATTGGAGTATCCATGGCTCACTGTAAGAGGGTCAGAGCATAGTAGTATTATCTATGTGTTTGATATCAACATCTAAAAATGGAAAGCTATGTTTCTGATTGGTTGTGTTTCTATTCATTCACTTAACTCACATTTATTAAAATTTGACAGTGAATAATGTCAATATTTTAACCTTACCAAGTAAAATATTTTTAAAATCTTCTGGAACTTTTTAGAAGATCATAATATGCTACATAGAAAATTTTAGATGACAATGTGGGTTTTGCATTTTAGTCTGTTATATGATGGTTTATATTTATTGAATTATATACATTGAATTATCCCTAAATTTCTCAGATGAAGCCTAGTTGATCATGATGGTTGATGTTTTTGATGTGTTTCTGAATTTTTTTTTTATCTTTTATCTTTTTTATTTCAATGCAGTTTATTCAGGAACCTTGAACAATCATCTGACCCTGGGGAAAGCCAGCCCACTTTAAATAGCCTCTGGGTAGCCAACCCCAGCATGCCACGTGGGTAATGCAGATAGGTCCACATACATGGAAGCAAGCCAGATCCTCAGCCTTAGCCAAATGTGTAGTTGTTTGTGACAGAGAGCACTCACCATCCGGAAGGTGGAAGGCGGAAACCAGCTCCATCTTTCAGGCGCGGCATTACGCAGCTCTCTACAGTTCCCCCTTTTTGTTTTGGATGCATCAGGCAAGAGTAGAGGTCTGATCTCTGATATTAGAAATAAATTGGGACTTTGTACTGATGTTCATTTAGGTGTCATCCACCCAAAGAGCATCAGACCCGTCCAATACCTTTTCTCAGAGGCGGGACCTGGGGCATCAACCCGCATGCAATCAGACATGCTCTTCTCTGGGTCCAAGGCGGCTGACCCTGAGTGCAGTGCTTAGCCTCGCATCCTGAGCATAACATTTTAGCTTTTTATGGTAGCCCACCATGCTTGAGGAAACTGTCCTGCTTCAATGGCTGTAAAGGCCTGAATGGTCATGGGTGCATTACGCTGTTGTGAGACTCTAATCTTGCATATATACCACAGGCAAACCAAGGTGACCAACACCAGAAGGCCTGCTAACGCTCCCATGCCCGCACATTCCTTCAGATGATTGGTGGCTGCAGCAATCCATGATGATAATCCTGTGTCTAGTCCTGCGTCCACTCTGGTAGAATTTACCATGACAATGGCCACTCTCAGCTGGTCCATCGTAGTATCGAATTCTCCAGTCCAATTACCTAAACTATAGCTTGACAATTGTTTAGACAGATTTGCAGCACAGGGAAAATTCTCATGTTGTATGTTAGTGACACAAAGTCCAGCATACTTTCATTGACAGCCAAGTTGAGCAATTTGCCATAGGGTATCAATTTGCTCCTGCACGAGGTCAAACCTCTGATTGAATACCATCATACCTCCTTTTAGTTGAGCATAAATTCCTTTTTGTACATCTAAGGCATGAGCAACATTGGCTAAAAGGTTATTCAGGGTCTGAGCAGTCTGCCCAGTATGACTCATGGCTAATGCCGTGGTGGTAGCTCCAACAGCTGCCAATGAGATGGCAGTAACAATGGCAGCTGTAATTCCAAAATCCCGTTTCTGTCTGAAGATAGTCATAGCATGAGGGCATCAACGGGTACAGGCACCCAGCGAGGGTTGCTTTTCTTGCCCAATGCTGTAATGCTAGTAAATTTACTAGCTGGTTACTCACATGCGTTATATCTCTTTTCTGTTTTCTGTATTCCTAATTGAGTGAGTGGCACAAATGTGATTTAGTTTACAAAGTAGTGCTTTGCGTTTCTGTTCTTTCGTTGGAAACTTGTTCCTGTTAGGAACAAGTTAGGGTTAGGATTAGGGTTAGGGTTAGGGTTAGGGTTAGGTTAGGGTTAGGGGAGGGTTAGGGTTAGGGTTAGGTTAGGGTTAGGGTTAGGGTTAGGGTTAGGGTTAGGGTTGGGGAGGGTTAGGGTTAGGGTTAGGGTAGGGTTAGGGTTAGGGTTAGGGTTAGGGTTAGAGGCTTAGGGTTAGGGTTAGGGTTATATCACTTTTCAGTTTTCCTGTTATAATAATTGCACAAGCGACACGAATGTGAATTAGTTTACAAAGTTGTGCTTTCATTTCTGTTCTTTCGATGAAAAATCGTTTCTATGCCATACATTTCAATTTATCACTTTTCAGTTTCCCTGTATTCCTAATTGAGTGAGCGACACACATGTGATTTAGTTTACAAAATACTGCTTTGTGTTTCTGTTCTTCTGTTGGAAACTTGTTTCTGTGCTGTACAGTGTGATATATCACTTTTCAGTTTTCCTGTTATAATAATTGAATGGGCGATACGTATGTGATTTAGTTTACAAAGTTTTGCTTTGCGTTTCTGTTCTTTCCTTTGAAACTTGTTCCTGTGCTGTACAGTGCGTTATATCACTTTTAAGTTTTCCTGTATTCCTAATTGAGCGAGTGGCACACATTTGATTTAGTTTACAAAGTAGTGCTTTGCGTTTATGTTCTTTAGTTGGAAACTTGTTCCTGTTAGGAACAAGTTATGGTTATAGTTATGGTTATGGTTATGGTTAGGGGTTAGGGTTAGGGTTAGGGTTAGGGGCTTAGGGTTAGGGTTAGGGTTAGGGTTTTGGTTAGGGTTAGGGCTTAGGGTTAGGGTTAGGGTTATGTTCTTTCGTTGGAAACTTGTTCCTGTTAGAAACAAGTTATGGTTATGGTTATGGTTATGGTTATGGTTATGGTTAGGGTTAGGGTTAGGTTAAGGTTAGGCTTAGGGTTAGGGTTAGGTTAGGGTTAGGGTTATATCACTTTTCAGTTTTCCTGTTATAATAATTGAATGGGCAATATGTGTGTGAATTAGTTTACAAAGTTGTGCTTTGTGTTTCTGTTCTTTCGATGGAAACTTGTTTCTGTGCCTTACGGTGTGAGATAACAGTTTTCAGTTTTCCTGTATTCCTAATTGAGCCAGCGACACCCATGTGATTCCGTTTAAAAGTAGTGCTTTGCTCTTCTGTTTTTTTGTTGGAAACTTGTTCCTGTGCTGTACAGTGCGTTATATCACTTTTCAGTTTTCCTTTATTCCTAATTATGCGAGTGGCACACATGTGATTTAGTTTACAAAGTAGTGCTTTGCGTTTCTATTCTTTCCTTAGGAACAAGTTAGGGTTAGGGGCTTAGGGTTAGGGTTAGGGTTATAACACTTTTCAGTTTTCCTGTTATAATAATTGAACAGGCGAAATGAATGTGAATTAGTTTACAAAGTTGTGATTTGCGTTTCTGTTCTTTCGATGAAAACTTGTTTCTTTGCCGTACATTCCAATTTTTCGCTTTTCAATTTCCCTGTATTCCTAATTGAGTGAGCGACACACATATGATTTACTTTACAAAGTAGTGCTTTGCGTTTCTGATCTTCTGTTGGAAACTTGTTCCTGTGCTGTACAGTTCGATATATCACTTTTCAGTTTTCCTGTTATGATAATTGAACGGGCGACACGTATGTGAATTAGTTTACAAAGTTGTGCTTTGCGTTTCTGTTCTTTTGATAAAAACTTGTTTCTTTGCCATAATTTCCATATATCGCTTTTCAGTTTCCCTGTATTCCTAATTGAGTGAGCGATTCACATGTGATTTAGTTTAGAAAGTAGTGCTGTGCGTTTCTGTTCTTCTGTTGGAAACTTGTTTCTGTGCTGTACAGTGTGATATATCACTTTTCAGTTTTCCTGTTATAATAACTGAACGGGGGACACATATGTGAATTAGTTTAAAAGTTGTGCTTTGCGTTTCTGTTCTTTCGATGAAAACTTGTTTCTTTGCCGTACATTTTTATATATCGCTTTTTAGTTTTCCTGTATTCCTATTTGAGCGGACGACAAAAATGTCATTTAGTTTAAAAAGTTGTGCTTTGCCTTTCTATTCTTTTGTTTTAACTTGTTTCTATGCACTACAGTGGGAGATATAACTTTTCAGTTTTACTGTATTCCTAATTGTGCAGGCGACACACATGTTACTTAGTTTACAAAGTTGTGCTTTGCCTTTCTGTTCTTTTGTGGGAAACTTGTTTCTGTGAGGTACAGTGCGAGATATCACTTTTCAGTTTTCCTGTATTCCTAATGAACGGGCGACACACATGTTAAGTAATTTGCAAAGTTGTGCTTTATATTTCTTTTCTTTCATTGGAAACTTGTTTCTCTGAGATACAATGCGTGATATCACTTTTCAGTTTTCCTCGATTCCTAATTGAACAGGTGACACACATGTGATTTAGTTTCCAATGTTGTGCTTTTCTTTTCTGTTCATTCATTGCAAACTTCTTTCTATGCTCTAAAGTGGAAGATATCACTTTTCAGTTTTCTTGTATTCCTAATTGTGCAGGGGACACACAGGTTGCCTAGTTTACAAAGTTGTGCTTTACATTTCTGTTCTTTCGTTGGAAACTTGTTAGTGTGAGGTAAAATGCGAGATATCACTTTTCAGTTTTCCTGTATTCCAAATTGAACGGGTGACACGTATGTGAATTAGGTTACAAAGTTGTGCTTTGCGTTTCTGTTCTTTCGATGGAAACTTGTTTCCATGCCGTACAGTGCAAGATAACACTTTTCAGTTTTCCTGTATTCCTAAGTGAGCGAGCAACACTCATGTGATTCCGTTTAAAAGTAGTCCTTTGCTTTTCTGTTCTTTCGTTCGAAACTTGTTCCTGTGTTGTACAGTGCGATATATCACATTTCAGCTTTCCTGTATTGCTAATTGAGCAAGTGACACACAAATGATTTAGTTTACAAAGTAGTGCTTTGCGTTTATGTTCATTCGTTGGTAACTTGTTCCTGTTAGGAACAAGTTAGGGTTAGGGTTAAGGTTAGGATTAGGGTTAGGGTTAGGGTTATATCACTTTTCAGTTTTCCTGTTATAATAATTGAACAGGCAACACGAATGTGAATTAGTTTCAAAGTTGTGCTTTGCGTTTCTGTTCTTTCGATGAAAACTTGTTTCTTTGCTCTAAAGTTCGATATATCACTTTTTAGCTTTCCTGTAATCCTAATTGAGCGAGTGACACATATGTGATTTAGTTTACAAACTAGTGCTTTGCGCTTATATTCTTTAGTTGGAAACTTGTTCCTGTTAGGAACAAGTTAGGGTTATGGTAAAGTTTAAGGTTAGGGTTAGGGGTAGGGTTAGGGTTACGGGTTAGGGTTAGGATTAGGGTTAGGGTTAGGGTGGCGGGGTTAGGGTTAGGGTTAGGGTTATGGTTAGGGTTAGGGTTAGGGTTAAGGTTAGGGTTAGGGTTAGGTTTATATCTCTTTTAAGTTTTCCTGTTAAAATAATTGAACAAGCGACACATATGTGAATTAGTTTACAAAGTTGTGCTTTGCGTTTCTATTCTTTCAATGAAAAATTGTTTCTTTGCTGTAAAGTTCGATATATCACTTTTCAGTTTTCCTGTAGTCCTAATTGAGCGACCCACAAACATGTGATCTAGTTTTGCTTTGCGTTTCTGTTCTTCTGTTGGAAATTTGTTCCTTTGCTGTACAGTGTGATATATCATTTTTCATTTTTCCTGTATTCCTAATTGAGCGAGTGACACACATGTGATTTAGTTTACAAAGTAGTGCTTTGTGTTTATGTTCCTTTTTTGGAAAATTTTTCCTGTTAGGAATAAGTTAGCGTTAGGGTTAGGGTAAGGGTTAGGTTTAGGATTAGGATTAGGGTTAGGGTAGGGGTTCTCTTAGTGTTAGGGTTAGGGTTAGGGTTAGATGGTTAGGGTTAGGGTTAGGGTTAGGGTTAGGGTTAGGGTTAGGGGTTAGGGTTAGGGTTAGGGTTAGGGTTAGGGGTCAGGGTCAGGGTCAGGATCGGGGTCAGGGTTAGGGTTAGGGTTAGGGGGTTAGGGTTAGGGTTAGGGGTTAGGGGTTAGAGTTAGCGTTAGGGGGTTAGGGTTAGGGTTAGGTTTAGGGTTCAGCATTAGGGTTAGGGTTAGGGTTAGGGGTTTAGGGTTAGTGTCAGGGTCAGGGTCAGGTTTAGGGTTAGGGCTAGGGCTAGTGCTAGGGATTGGGCTGGGGCTGGAGGCTAGGGCTGGAGCTAGGGGGCTAGGGCTATGGGGCTAGGATGCTAGGGCTGGGTCTAGGGGGCTATGGGGCTAGGACTAGGACAAGGGCTAGGGGGCTACGGCTAGCTCTAGGGGGCTAGGCCTAGGGGGATAGGGGACTAGGGGGCTAGGGCTAGGGCTAGGACTAGGGGGCTAGTGCTAGGGGTGCTAGGGGCATAGGTGGATAGGAGGCTAGGGCTAGGTGCTAGGGCTAGGGCTAGGGGGCTAGGGCAAGCGTGTTGGGCTAGCGGGCTAGGGCTAGGGGGCTAGGGCTGGGGATAGGGGATGGGGCTACGGGGCTAGGGATAAGGCTGAGGCTAGGGGGCTAGGGCCCTAGGGCTGGGCCTAGGGTTAGGGCTAGGGCTAGGGGGCTAGGGCTTGGGCTAGCGGCTAGGGCTGGGGCTAGGGGTTTATTGCTAGGGTGCTAGGACTAGGGCTAGGACTAGGGGGCTAGGGCTAGGGGGGCTAGAATGTTAGGGGGCTAGGAGGCTAGGGCTAGGGTGCTAGGGCTAGTGCTAGGGGGCTAGGGCAAGGGGGCTAAGGATAGCGGGCTAGGGCTAGGGTTAGGGTAAGGGGTTAGGGTTAGGGTTAGGGGGTCAAGGGTTAGGGTCAAGGGCCAGGGCCAGGGCCGGGTCAAGGCCAGGACCAGGGCAGCCAGGGCCAGGGCAAGGGCTGCCATGGCCAGGGCCAGGACTGTCAGGGTCAGTTTCAGTGCTGTCAGAGTCAGGGTCAGGGCTGTCAGGGTTAGGGTTAGGGGTTAGGGGTTAGGTTTAGGGTTAGGGTTGGGGTTGGGGTTGGGGTTGGGGTTGGGGTTGGGGTTGGGGTTAAGGTTAGGGTTAGAGTTATTGTTAGGGGTTAGGGTTAGGTTTAGGGTCAGGGTTAGGGTTAGGGTTAGGGGTTAGGGGTTAAGGTTAGGGGTTCGGGGTTAGGGTTGGGGTTAGGGATAGGGTTAGGGTTAGGGGTTACCGTTAGGGTTAGTGTTAGTGTTAGGGGTCAGGGTCAGGGTCAGGGTCAGGTTCAGGGTCAGGGTTAGGGGGGGTTAGTGTTAGGGTAGGTGTTAACGTCAGGGTTAGTGTTTGGGTTAGGCGGTTAGGGTTAGGTTTAGGGTTAGGGTTAGGGGTTAGGGTTAGGGTTAGTGTTAGGGTTAGGTTTAAGGTTAGGGGTTAGGGTTAGGGTTAGGGTTAGGGTTAGGTTTTGGGTTTAGGGTTAGGGTTAGGGTTAGGGTTAGGTTTAGGGTTAGGAGGTTAGGGTTAGGGTTAGGGTTAGGGGTTTAGGTTTAGGATTAGAGTTAGGGTTAGGGCTCAGGGTCAGGGTGAGGTGAGCGTCAGGAGGTTCAGGGTCAGGGTTAGGGGGTTAGGTTTAGGTTCTGGGGTTAGGGTTAGGGTTAGGGTTAAAGTCAGAGTTAGGGTTAGGGGTTAGGGATTAGGGTTAGGTTTAGGGTTAGGTTTAGGGGTTAGGGTTAGTGTTAGGGTTAGGGTTAGGGGGTTAGGGTTAAGGTTAGGGGGTTAGTGTTAGGGTTAGTGTTAGGGTCAGGGTCAGGGTCAGAGTCAGGGTTAGGTTTAGGGCTAGGGCTAGGGCTGTGGCTGGGGCTGGGGTTGGGGCTGGAGGCTAGGGCTGGAGTTAGGGGCCTTGGGGGCTATGGGTAGGGCTAGGGGGCTAGGAGGCTAGGGCTGGGGCTAGGGGGCTAGGGGACTAGGGCTAGGGGGCTAGGGCTAGGAGCTAGGGGGCTAGGGCTGGGGCTAGGACTAGAACTAGGGCTACTGGGTTAGGGCTAGGGCTAGGGGGCTAGGGCTAGCGGGCTAGGGGACTAGGGTTGTAGGGCTAGGGCTAGGGGGTTAGGTCTTGGGCTAGGGGGCTAGGGCTAGGGGGCTAGGGCAAGGGCTGAGGCTAGGGTGATAGGGGGCTAGGGCTGGGGCTAGGGCTAGAGCTAGGTCTAGGGGGCTAGGGCTAGGACTAGGGTCTAGGGCTGGGGCTAGGCTTCTAGTGCTAGGGGGCTAGGACTAGGGCTAGTACTAGGGAGCTAGGGTTTGGGGGGCTAGGAGGCTAGGGCCTAGAAGGCTAGGGCGAGGGGGCTAGGGCAAGGGGGTTGGGCTTGCGGGGTAGGGCTAGGGCGCTAGGGCTAGGGTTAGGGTTAGGGGTTAGGGTTAGGGTTAGGGGGTCAAGGGTTAGGGTCAAGGGTCTGGGCCAGGGTCAGGGTCAGGGCCAGGAACAGGGCCACCAGGGCCAGGGCCAGGGCTGCCAGGGCCAGGAACAAGGCTGCCAGGGCCAGGGCCAGGCCTGTCTGGGCCAGGGCCAGGGCTGTCAGGGTCAGGGCCAGGGCTGTCAGGGTCAGGGTCAGTGCTGTCAGGGCCAGGGCCAGGGCTGTCAGGGTCAGGGCCAGGGCTGTCAGGGTCAGGGTTAGTGCTGTCAGGGTCAGGGTCAGGTCTGTCAGGGTTAGGGTTAGGGTTAGGGGTTAGGGTTTGGGGGTCAAAGGTTAAGGTCAAGGGTCAAGGGCCAGGGCCAGGGCCAGGGCTGCCAGGGCCAGGGCCAGGGAGAGGGCCGCAAGGGCTGGCAGGGCCAGGGCCCTCAGGGCTATCAGGGCCACGGCCAGGGCTGCCACGGCCAGGGCTGTCATGATCAGCGCCAAGGGTGTCAGGGCCAGGGCCAGGGCTGTCAGGGCCAGGGCCAGGGCTGTCAGGGCCAGGGCCAGGGCTGTCATGGTCAGGGCCAGTGCTGTCAGGGTGTTGGAAGCCGCGTGATTCGTCTGGCCGGCAGAAACGCAGGCAGGCACAAGGGTCCTTCCGCAACAAGCCTTTATTACAGTCAATCAATGAAAGAAGGAGAGGAGAGCGGGCCTGGCCACCTCGTAGGCGTGGGCGGCGCTCGCATTGGTCGACTGACACCGCAGCATCCTGCGGGCCGCAGCCAGGGCGGGCAAGCCCTGGGTTGGGGATAGGGCGAGCAGGAGAGGGAGGACAGCGCCAGGGACCAGAATTGGCACTGTTTATATAAGCCCTGGTCGCACCTAAGTGACATGTCAATACCCTTATTTGCTGCTCACTCTTTATCCCGCCTCATGACTCCGGCCCAGCGTGCTTAGCGTGCTTATGCAATTTGCACAACCCGCGCATGCATACTGGAGGGTTTTTTTTACAGTTTTGAGGGCAAAATGTCAGCGCCACCTAGTGGCATCTGAGTCTCAGCTCTCCACATCCCCCTTTTGTTTTGATAAATGAAAACTGCCTTAAAGCCTATAAGCGTGGCACAAGAGAGCCCTAAGCTCGATCAAGCGAGTTCCTTCTTTGGGGAGTAAGCGATCAAGAGCTTTTGATTACTTCCTTACCCCACCAGGTGCAATGGAGACAAGTCCTCTGGGTGCAGGGGCTAAGGGAGAAGATTAAAAAAGGAGGTGACACCCATTCCCGTGCAATGGAATAAAATTCCAGGGAGTGCAAGGGCTGTCATCCTCCTATCTAGGTACCATAGCCGCTTAGGCAAAGGCAACATTGACTTGGATCACTCATCGACTCAGGGCAATGGGTGAAACCCCTAAGGTGCATCGAGTGAGTGTCACTGTCTGTTTTAATTTTTTAACATGGATAACCAAATTTTGGGCGAGGATCCCTGTTTCAAGGCCACAAGTGTTTGCACGATCGCGACCTAGTCACATTTATGTTGGGTATTGAGATTGCAGAACAACCAGAGTAAAAACACTAAGCCACAACATAGTGCTACGCCAAACATTCAAAACCCCATCCAATCTTAAAGAAAGAAAAGGCAGAAGAAACCCAGGGTAATAAGCCATCTGTGGGCGATGAATCCACTCAAGTAGAATTAGTGGTCATCCCAGCCGCCCTTGACTCTTCAAGTGGTAGCAGGTGTATCTGTGGAAAGATCATCTTCAGCTGTCACCAGCTTTCGCGTGAGGCGATCCGGTACCCACAATGGATTGTTTTCTTCCTGTGGGAAAACACAGACAGCTCCCCTGGATCTTATTAAGATAGGATCCGGGCCTTTCCATTGACCAGTTAAGACATCCTTCCATTTGATCATTTCCTTGGGCCTAGTAGGCCCTAAGCAGTGGAGATCAGCCGCTGAATGGCCTTGACTGTCCAAATTCAAAAAATTGAGTGTGAAGAGTGCCAAGGAAACGGTCACTCGTGGCACTGAGGGCAGAGCCTCCTGGACTCTCCCTTTTGTTTTATTAAGTAGGATTTTAGGGTGTGGTGAGCATGTTTAATAATACCCTGTCTTTGAGGGTTATATGGGAGACCCGTTAGATGGGTCACTTTTATTGGATGACAAAACTGTCCAAATTTTTGAGAAGTATAGGCCGGCCCATTGGCAGTTTTTAGAATTTTGGGCTTTCCCCAGGCACTCCATGCCTCTAGGCAATGTTGAATAACATGGGCTGCCTTTTGTCCAGTCAGGGGAGAAGCAAACACAACTCCAGAGCAAGTATCAACAGAAACATGCAAATATTGAAGTTTACCAAAAAATGAAATGTGAGTAACATCCATCTGCCACACTTGTAGTGGACAGATTCCTCTGGGATTAATCCCAACATGAGGCATAGGTAAGAACTGACAACAATTTTGACATTGGGTAACAACATCTCTAGCTTCTTTTCCAGTTATGTCAAATCAATGACGCAATGTCTCAGGTGTAACATGAAAGCTTTTATGAAACTCCTTAG
>JAEOAE010000369.1:0-47668 GCA_036365155.1 Meriones psammophilus
AGATGATCTTTCCACAGATACACCTGCTACCACTTGAAGAGTCAAGGGCAGCGACGATGACCACTAATTCTACTCGAGTGGATTCATTGCCCACAGATGGCTTATTACCTGGGTTTCTTCTGCCTTTTCTTACTTTAAGATTGGGTGGGGGTTGGAATGTTTGGTGCAGCACTATGTTGTGGCTTAGTGTTTTTACTCTGGTTCTTCTGCAAACTCAATACCCAACATAAACATGACTAGGTCGTGATCGCGCAAACACTTGTGGCCTTGAAACAAGGATCATCTCCCAAAATTTGGTTATCCATGTTAAAAAAATTAAAACAGATTGTGACATTCAGTCGATGCACCTCAGGGGTTTTACCCATTGCCCTGAGTCGATGAGTGATCCAAGTCAATGTTGCCTTTGCCTAAGCGGCTATGGTACCTAGATAGGAGGATGACAGCCCTTGCACTCCCTGGAATTTTCTTCCCTTGCACGGGAATGGGTGTCACTTCCTTTTTTAATCTTCTCCCTTAGCCCCTGCACCCAGAGGACTTGTCTCCATTGCACCTGGTGGGGTAAGGAAGTAATCTAAAGCTCTTGATCGCTTACTCCCCAAAGAAGGAGCTCTCTTGATCGAGCTTAGGGCTCTCTTGTGCCACGCTTATGGGCTTTAAGGCAGTTTTCATTTATTAAAACAAAAGGGGGATGTGGAGAGCTGAGATTCAGACGCCACTAGGTGGCGGTAAACATTTTGCCCTCAAATATGTAAAAAAAAAATCTCCAGGACGCATGCATGGGGTGCGCAAATTGCTTAAGCACGCTAAGCACGCTGGGCCCGAGTCATCTGGAGGGGTAAAGAGTGAGCAGAAAATCAGGGTATTGACACGTCACTTAGGTGCAACCAGGGCTTATATAAACAGCGCCACTTCTGGGCCCTGGCACTCTCCTCCCTCTCCTCCTCCCCCTCTCCCCGCCTGGGGCTTGCCAGTCCTGACTGCGGCCCGCGGGACGCCGCGGTGTCCATCGTCCAATACGAGCACCACCCGTGCCCGCGAGGTGGCCGGGCCCGCTCTCCTCTCCTTCTTTCATCGATTAACTGTAATAAAGGCTTGTTGCGGAAGGACCCTTCTGCCCGCATGCGTTTCTGCCAGCAAGATGGTCACGCGGATTCCAACACCCTGACAGACCTGGCCCTGACCCTGACAGCCCTGGCCCTGGCCCTGACAGCACTGGCCCTGGCCCTGACAGCCCTGGGCCTGGCCTTACAGCCCTGACCCTGGCCCTGACAGCCCTGGCCCTGGCCCTGGCAGCCCTGGTCCTGGCCCTGACCCTGACCCTGGCCCTGACCCTTGACCCTAAACCTTGACCCCCTAACCATAACACTAACCGCCAGCCCTAAACCTAGCCCTAGCCGCCTAGCCCTAGCCCGCTAGCCCAACCCCTTGCCCTAGCCCCCTTGCGTAGCCCTAGCCCCTAGCCCTAGCCTCCTACCCCTAGCCCCTAGCCCCTAGCCCTAGTCTCCTAGTCCAGCCCTAGTCCTAGCCCCTAGCACTAGCCCCCTAGACCCAGCCCTAGCCCCCAGCCCTAGCCCTAGCCCCCTAGCCCTATCCCCCTAGCCCCAGCCCTAGCCCCTAGCCCTAGCCCCATAGCCCTAGCCCTAACACCCTAGCCCTAGTCCTAGTCCTAGCCCCAACCCTAGCCCCCTAGTCCCCTAGCCCTAGCCCCCTAGCCCCCTAGCCCCAGCCCTAGCCTCCTAGCCCTCTAGCTCCAGCCCTAGCCTCCAGCCCCAGCTCCAGCCCCAGTCCCAGTCCTAGCCATAGCCCTAACCCTAACCCTGACCCTGACCCTGAACTTGACCCTGACCCTAACCATAACCCTAAACCTAACCACCTAACCCAACCCTAACCCTAACCCTAAACCCCTAACCCTAACCCTAAACCTAACCCTAACCCCTAACCCTAACCCTAACCCCCCCTAACCCTAACCCTGCCCCTGACCCTGAACCTGACACTGACCCCTAACCCTAACCGTAACCCTAACCCTAACCCTAACCCTAAACCCTAAACCCAAACCTTAACACTAACCCTAAAACTAACCCTAACCCTAACCCCTAACCCTAACCCTAACCCTAATCCTAACCCTAACACTAACCCTAACCCTAACCCCAACCCCAACCCCAACCCCAACCCCAAACCAAAACCCAACTCCAACCCCAAACCTAACCCTAACCCTAACCCTAACCAAAACCCTAACCCTAACCCTAACCCTAACCCCCAATCCTAATGCCTAAACCTAACCCTAATACCTAACCCTAACCCTGACCCTGACCCTGACCCTGACCCTAACCCTAACCCTAACCCTAACCCTAACCCTAACCCTAACCTCTAATCCTAACCCTAACCCTCTAACCCTAACCTAACCCTAACATTCATTCAAATTTAGAATTGGCTAAGGAGTTTCATAAGAGTTTTCATGTTACAGCTGAGACATTGTGTCATCGATTTGACATAACTAGAAAAGAAGCTAGAGATATTGTTACCCAATGTAAAAATTGTTGTCAGTTCTTATCTATGCCTCATGTTGGGATTAATCCCAGAGGAATCCGTCCACTACAAGTGTGTCAGATGGATATTACTCAGATTTCTGTTTTTGGTAAACTTCAATATTTGCATGTTTCTGTTGATACTTGCTCTGGCGTTGTGTTTTCTTCTCCCCTGACTGGAGAAAAGGCAGCCCATGTTATTCAACATTGCCTAGAGGCATGGAGTGCCTGGGGAAAGCCCAAAATTCTAAAAACTGACAATGGGCCGCCCTATACTTCTCAAAAATGTGGACAGTTTTGTCATCCAATAAAAGTGACCCATCTAACGGGTCTCCCATATAACCCTCAAAGTCAGGGTATTATTAAACATGCTCACCGCACACTAAAATCCTACTTAAAAAAATAAAAGGGAGAGTCCAGGAGGCTCTGCCCTCAGTGCCACGAGTGACCATTTCCTTGACACTCTTCACACTCAATTTTTTGAATTTGGACAGTCAAGGTCATTCGGCGGCTGATCGTCACTGCTTAGGGCCTAATAGGCCCAAAGAAATGATCAAATGGAAGGATGTCTTAACTGGTCAATGGAAAGGCCCGGATCCTATCTTAATAAGATCCAGGGAAGCTGTCTGTGTTTTCTCATAGGAAGAAAACAATCCATTCTGGGTACCCGAGCGCCTCACGCGAAAACTGGTGACAGCTGAAGATGATCTTTCCACACATACACCTGCTACCACTTGAAGATTCAAGGGCGGCGAGGATGACCACTAATTCTACTCGAGTGGATTCATTGCCCACAGATGGCTTATTACCCTGGGTTTCTTCTGCCTTTTCTTACTTTAAGATTGGGTGGGGGTTGGAATGTTTGGTGCAGCACTATGTTGTGGCTTAGTGTTTTTACTCTGGTTGTTCTGCAAACTCAATACCCAACATAAACTTGACTAGGTCGCCATCGCGCAAACACTTGTGGCCTTGAAACAAGGATCATCTCCCAAAATTTGGTTATCCATGTTAAAAAATTAAAACAGACTGTGACACTCAGTCGATGCGCCTCAGGGTTTTACCCATTGCCCTGAGTCGATGAGTGATCCAAGTCAATGTTGCCTTTGCCTAAGCGGCTATGGTACCTAGATAGGAGGATGACAGCCCTTATACTCCCTGGAATTTTATTCCATTGCACGGGAATGGGTGTCACCTCCTTTTTTAATCTTCTCCCTTAGCCCCTGCACCCAGAGGACTTGTCTCCATTGCACCTGGTGGGGTAAGGAAGTAATCTAAAGCTCTTGATCGCTTACTCCCCAAAGAAGGAGCTCTCTTGATCGAGCTTAGGGCTCTCTTGTGCCATTCTTATGGGCTTTAAGGCAGTTTTCATTTATTAAAACAAAAGAGGGATGTGGAGAGCTGAGATTCAGACGCCACTAGGTGGCGGTAACATTTTGCCCTCAAATATGTAAAAAAAAAAAAATCTCCAGGACGCATGCGTGGGTTGCGCAAATTGCTTAAGCACGCTAAGCACGCCTGGCCCGAGTCATCTGGCTGGGTAAAGAATGAGCAGCCAATCAGGGTATTGACACGTCCCTTAGGTGCAACCAGGGCTTATATAAACAGCGCCACTTCTGGGCCCTGGCACTCTCCTCCCTCTCTTCCTGCCCCTCTCCCCGCCCGGGGCTTGCCAGTCCTGACCGCGGCCCGCGGGACGCTGCGGTGTCCATCGTCCAATGCGAGCACCGCCCGCATGCGTTTCTGCCAGCGAGTTGGTCAAGCAGATTCCAACACCCTGACAGACCTGGCCCTGACCCTGACAGCCCTGGCCCTGGCCCTGACAGCACTGGCCCTGTCCCTGAAAGCCCTGGCCCTGGCCCTGACAGCCCTGGCCCTGGCCCTGACAGCCCTGGCCCTGGCCCTGGCAGCCCTGGTCCTGGCCCTGACCCTGACCCTGGCCCTGACCCTTGACCCTAAACCTTGACCCCCTAACCCTAACCCTAACCCCTAGCCCTAACCCTAGCCCTAGCCCACTAGCCCTAGCCCGCTAGCCCAACCCCATTGCCCTAGCCATCTAGCCCTAGCCCTAGCCCCCTAGCCCTATCCTCCTACCCCCTCGCCCCCTAGCCCCCCTAGCCCTAGCCCCCTAGTCCTAGCCCTAGTCCTAGCCCCCTAGCACTAGCATCATAGACCCAGCCCTAGAATCCTATACCTAGCCCTAGCCCCCTAGCCCTATCCCCCTAGCCACAGGCCTAGCCCCCTAGCCCTAGCACTAGCCCCCTAGCCCTAGCCCTAGCCCCCTAGCCCTAGCCCCCTAGCCCTAGATCCCTAGCCCCCTACACCAGCCCTAGCCTCCTAGCCCCCTAGCTCTAGACCTAGCCTCCAGCCCCAGCCCCAGCCCCAGCCCTAGCCGTAGCCCTAACCCTAAACCTGACCCTGACCCTGAACCTGACCCTGACCCTAACCCTATCCCAAACCCTAACCCTAACCCTAACCACCTAACCCTAACCCTAACCCTAACACTAACCGCCTAACCCAACCCTACCCCTAACCCTAAACCCCTAACGCTAACCCTAAACCTAACCCTAACCCCTAACCTTAACCCTAACCCCCCCTAACCCTAACCCTGTCCCTGACTCTGACCCTGACCCTGACCCCTAACCCTAAATGTAACCCTAACCCTTAACCCTAACCCCTAACCCCTAACCTTAACCCTAACCCTGACAGCCCTGACCCTGACCCTGACAGCATTGACCCTGACCCTGACAGCCCGGCCCTATCCCCTGACAGCCCTGCCCCTGGCCCTGGCAGCCCTGGCCCTGGGCCTGATAGCCCTAACGGCCCTGGCCCTTGCAGCCCTCGCGGCCCTCTCCCTGGCCCTGGCCATGGCCCTGGCAGTCCTGGCCATGACCCTGGCCCTTGAACCTTGACCCTACCCTTTGACCCCCTAACCATAACCCCTAACCCTAACCACTAACCACTAACCCTAACCCTAACCCTGACAGCCCTGACCCTGACCCTGACAGCACTGTCCCTGACCCAGACAGCCCTGGCCCTGGCCCTGTCAGCCCTGGTCCTGGCCTGACAGCCCTGGCCTGGCCCTGGCTGGCCCTGGTCCTGGCCCTGACCGTGACTCTAGCCCTGACCCTTGACCCTAACCCTAACACTTGACCCCCTAACCCTAAGACTAACCCCTAACACTAACCCTAGCCCTAGCCCCCTAGCCCTAGCCCACTAGCCAAACCCCTTTGCCCTGGCCCCCTAGCCCTAGCCCTAGACCCCTAGCCCTAGCCCCTAGTCCCAGCCTAGTCCCAGCCCCCAGCACTAGCCCCCAGCCCCAGTCCTAGCCCCCAGCCTAGCCCCTAGACCCAGCCCTAGCCCCAGCCCCAGCCCAGCCCCATAGCCCCTAGCCTCAGCCCTAGCCCTAGCCCCAGCCCTAGGTCCTAGCCCCTAGTCCCCAGCCCCCAGCCCTAGCCCCTAGCCCTAGCCCCCAGCCCCTAGCCCTAGTCCTAGTCCCAGCCCCAGCCCTAGCCTCCTAGACCCCTAGCCCTAGCCCTAGCCCCCTAGCTCCCTAGCTCCAGCCCTAGCCTCCAGTCCCAGCCCTAGCCCCAGCCCTAGCCCTAGCCCTAGCACTAATCCTAACGCTGACCCTGACCCTGACCCTGAACCTAACCCTAACCCTAACCCCTACCCCAGTAACCCTAACCCTAACCCTAACCCTAACCCCTAACCCTAACCCTAACACTGACTTTAACCCCTAAACATAACCCTAACCCTAACCCCTAACCCTAACCCTAACAGCCACCTAACCCTAACCTAGAACCTGACCCTGATCCTGTCCCTGAACCTGACCCTGACCATTACCCTAACCCTAAACCTAAACCTAACCCTAAACCCTAAGGCCTAGGCCCTAAAACTTAAGCCTAACCCTAACCCCTAACCCTAACCTAACACTACCCCTAAACCCTAATCATAACACTAACCCTAACCCTAACCCTAACCCTAACCCCTAACCCTAACCCTAACCCTAACCCCAACCCCAACACCAACACCAACACCAACACCAACCCCAACCCCAACCCCAACCCTAACGTTAACCCAAACCCTAACCTTAACCCCTCTAACCCTAACCCTAACCCCTCTAACCCTAACCCTAACCCTAACCTCCTAACCCTAACCCTAACACTAACCCTAACAATAACCCTAAACCTAACCCTAACCCCTAACCCTAACCATCACCATGACTTTAACCCCTAACCCTAACCCCAACCACTAACCCTAACCCTAACCCCCAACCATAACCCTGACCCTGACCTGACCCTGAACCTGACCACTAACCCTAACGCAAACCCTAACCCTAATCCTAACCCTAACCCCTAACCCTAACCCTAACCCTAACCCCTAACCCTAAACCTAACCCTGACTTTAACTCAGAACCCTAACCCTAACCCAGAACCCTAACCCTAACACCCTAACCATAACCCTAACCCTCTAACCCTAACCTCATCCTAACCCTAACACTAACACTAACCCTATCCCTAACCCCTAACTCCTCACCCTAAACCTAACCCTAACCATAACCCCAACCCAACCCCAACCCTAAACCCAACCCCAACCCTAACACCAACCCTAATCCTAACCTAACCCTAACCCTAACCCTAACCTCTAATCCTAACTCTAACCTCTAACCCTAACCCTAACCCTAACCCTAACCCCTAACCCAACCCCAACCTCAACCCCATCCCCAACCCCAACCCTAACCGTAACCCTAACCCTAACCCTAACCCTAACCCTAACCCTAACCCTAACCCTAACCCTAACCCTAACCCTAACCCTAACCCTAACCTAACCCTAACCCTAACCTCTAACCTAACCCTAAACCTAACCTAACCTAACCTAACCCTAACCCTAACATTCATTCAAATTTAGAATTGGCTAAGGGGTTTCATAAATGTTTTCATTTTACAGCTGAGACATTGCATCATCGATTTGACATAACTAGAAAAGAAGCTAGAGATATTGTTACCCAATGTCAAAATTGTTGTTAGTCCTTACCTATGCCTCATGTTGGGATTAATCCCAGAGGAATCCGCCCACTACAAGTGTGGCAGACGGATGTTACTCACATTTCATTTTTTGGTAAACTTCAATATTTGCATGTTTCTGTTGATACTTGCTCTGGAGTTGTGTTTGCTTCTCCCCTGACTGGAGAAAAGGCAGCCCATGTTATTCAACATTGCCTAGAGGCATGGAGTGCCTGGGGAAAGCCCAAAATTCTAAAAACTGACAATGGGCCGGCCTATACTTTTCAAAAATTTGGACAGTTTTGTCATCCAATAAAAGTGACCCATCTAACGGGTCTCCCATCTAACCCTCAAAGACAGGGTATTATTAAACATGCTCACCGCACCCTAAAATCCTACTTAATAAAACAAAAGGGAGAGTCCAGGAGGCTCTGCCCTCAGTGCCAAGAGTGACCATTTTCTTGGCACTCTTCACACTCAATTTTTTGAATTTGGACAGTCATGGCCATTCGGCGGCTGATCTAGGTTGCGATCGCGCAAACACTTGTGGCCTTGAATCAAGGATCATCTCCCAAAATTTGGTTATCCATGTTAAAAAATTAAAACAGACTGTGACACTCAGTCGATGCACCTCAGGGGTTTTACCCATTGCCCTGAGTCGATGAGTGATGCAAGTCAATGTTGCCTTTGCCTAAGCGGCTATGGTATCTAGATAGGAGGATGACAGCCCTTGCACTCCCTAGAATTTTATTCCATTGCACGGGAATGGGTGTCACCTCCTTTTTTAATCTTCTCCCTTAGCCCCTGCACCCAGAGGACTTGTCTCCATTGCACCTGGTGGGGTAAGGAAGTAATCTAAAGCTCTTGATCGCTTACTCCCCAAAGAAGGAGCCCGCTTGATTGAGTTTAGGGATCTCTTGTGCCATGCTTATAGTCTTTAAGTCAGTTTTCATTCATTAAAAGAAAAGGGGGATGTGGAGAGCTGAGACTCAGACGCCACTAGGTGGCGCTGACATTTTGCCCTCAGAACTGAAAAAAAAAAAAAAACCTCCACTACGCATGCGCGGTTTGCGCAAATTGCTTAAGCACGCTAAGCACGCTGGGCCTGAGTCATCAGGCGGGGTAAAGAATGAGCAGCCAATCAGGGTATTGACATGTCACTTAGGTGCGACCAGGGCTTATATAAACAGCGCCACTTCTAGGCCCTGGCGCTGTCCTCCCTCTCCTCCTCCACCTCTCCCCGCCAGGGGCTTGCCCGCCCTGGCCGTGGCCCGCGGGACGCCGGGGTGTCTCTAGGCCAATGAGAGCACCGCCTGCGCCAGCGAGGTGGCCGGGCCCGCTCTCCTCTCCTCCTTTCATCAATTGAATGTAGAAAAGTCTTGTTGCGGAAGGACCCTTGTGCTCGCGTGCGTTTCTGCTGGCGAGAGGAATCACGCGGCTTCCAACACCCTGACAGCCCTGGCCCTGGCCCTGACAGCCCTGGCCCTGGCCCTGACAGCCTTGGTCCTGGCCCTGACAGAACTGGCCCTGGCCCTGACAGCCCTGGCCCTGGCCCTGACAGCCCTGGCCCTGATCCTGACAGCCCTGGCCCTGACTCTGACAGCCCTGGCCTGGCAGCCCTGGCCGTGGCCCTGATAGCCCTGACGGCCCTGGCCTTGGCAGCCCTTGTGGCCCTCTCCCCGGCCCTGGCCCTGGCCCTGGCAGACTTGGCCCTGGCACTGGCCCTTGACCCTTGACCCTAACCTTTGACACCGTAACCCTAACCCCTAACCCTAACCCCTAACCCTTAACCCTAACCCTAACCCTGACAGCCCTGACCCTGACCCTGACAGCACTGACCCTGGCCCTGGCAGACTTGGCCCTGGCACTGGCCCTCGACCCTTGACCCTAACCTTTGACCCCATAACCCCTAACCCTTAAACCTAACCCTAACCCTGACAGCCCTGACCCTGACCCTGACAGCACTGACCCTGACTCTGACAGCCCTGGTCCTGAAACTGACAGTCCTGGCCCTGGCCTGGCAGCCCTGGTCCTGGCCCTGGCAGCCCTGGCAGCCCGGGCCCTGGCCCTGGTTGCCCTGGTCCTGGCCCTGACCCTGACCCTGGCCCTGACCCTTGACCCTAACCCTTGACCCCCCTAACCCTAACCCTAACCCTTAATCCTAACCCTAGCCCTGGCCCCCTAGCCCTAGCCCGCTAGCCCAACCCCCTTGCCCTAGCCCCCTAGCCCTAGGCTTAGCCCCATAGCCCTAGCCTCCTAGCACCCTAACCCCCCCCCCCTAGCCCCCTAGTCCTAGCCCTAGTACTAGCCCCCAGCACTAGCCCAATAGCCCCAGCCCTAGCCCCCTCGCCCTAGGCCTAGCCCCCTAGCCCTAGCACTAGCCCTAGCCCCAGCCCTAGCCCCCTAGCCCCTAGCCTTAGCCCCCTAGCCCTAGCCCTAGCCCCCTAGCCCCCTAGCTCCAGCACTAGCCTCCAGCCCCAGCCCCTGCCCCAGGCCTAGCCCTAGCCCTAGCCCTAACCCTAACCCTGACCCTGACCCTGACACTTACCCTAACCCTAACCCTAACCCCTAACCCTACCCTCCAACCCTAACCCTAACTCTAACCCCTAACCCTAACCCTAACCATAACCCTAACCCTCTAACCCTAACCCTAGCCCTAGCCCCCTAGCCCTAGCCTCGTAGCACCGTAGCCTTCTAGCCCCCCTAGCCCTAGCCCCCTAGTCCTAGCCCTAGTCCTAGCCCCCTACTCCTAGCCCTAGCCCAGCCCTAGCCCCCTAGCCCCCTAGCCTCATCCCTAGCCCTAGCCCCGTAGCCCCATTCCCCTAGCCCCAGCCCTAGTCCCCTAGCCCCAGCCCTAGCCCTCTAGCCCCCTAGCCCTAGCCCTAGCCCTAGCCACCTAGTCCTCTAGCCCCCTAGCTCTAGCCACCTAGCCCTAGCCCTAGCCCCTTAGCCCTAGTCCTAGTGCTAGCACCATCCCTTGCTCCCTAGCCCCTAGCCCGAGCCCTTTAGCCCTAGCCCCATAGCCCCCTAGCCCCAGCCCTAGCCTCCTAGCCCCCTAGTCCTAGGCCTAGACCCCTAGCCCCCTAGCTCCAGCCCTAGCCTCCAGCCCCAGCCCCAGCCCCAGCCCTAGCCCTAGCCCTAGCCCTAACCCTAACCGTGACCCTGACCCTGACCCTGTCCCTAACCCTAACCCTAACCCCCTAACCCTAACCCTAACCCCATAAACCTAACACTAACCCTGACTTTAACTCCTAACCCTAACCCCCTAACCCTAACCCCTAACCCTAACCCTAACCCCCTAACACTAACCCTGACCCTGACCCTGATCCTGACCCTGACCCCTAACCTTACCCCTAACCCTAACCCTAAACCTAACCCCAACCCCAATGCCAACCCCAACCCCAACCCAAACCCTAACCCTAACCCTTTAACCCTAACCCTAACCCTAACCCTAGCCCTAACCCCTAACCCTACCCCCCTAACCCTAACCCTAACCCTAACCCTAACCCTAACCCTAACCCTAACCCTAACCCTAACCCCTAACCCCTAACCCTAACCCTGACAGCCCTGACCCTGACTCTGACAGCACTGAAACTGACCCTGACAGCCCTGGCCCTGACCCTGACAGCCCTGGCCCTGGCCCTGACAGCCCTGGCCCTGGTCCTGACAGCCATGGCCCTGGCCCTGGCGGCCCTGGTCCTGGCCTTGATCCCGGCCCTGGCCCTGACCCTTGACCCTAACCCTTGACCCACTAACCCTAACCCCTTACCCTAACCCTAGCCCTAGCCCTAGCCCTAGCCCCTAGCCTAGCCCTAGCCTAGCCCACTAGCCCCCTAGCCCCTAGCCCTAGCCCCTAGCCCCCCTAGCTCTAGCCCTAGCCCTAGCCCCTAGCCCCTAGCCCCTAGCCCGTAGCCCTTCTAGCCCCCTAGCCCTAGCCCCTAGCCCCTAGCCCCTAGCCCTAGCCCCTAGCCCCAGCCCAGCCCCTAGCCCCCAGCCCCAGCCCCCCCCAGCCTCAGCCCCAGCCCCCCAGCCCCCCAGCCCCATTCCCCTAGCCCCAGCCCTAGCCCTCTAGCCCACTAGCCTCAGCCCTAGCCCTAGCCCTGCAGCCCCATCCCCCTAGCCCCAGCCCTAGCCCCCTAGCCCTAGCCCTAGCCCTACCCCCTAGTCCCTTATCCCCCTAGCCCCAGCCCCCTAGCCCCTAGCCCTAGCCCTTAGCCCTAATCCTAGTCCTAGCCCCATCCCTTGCTCCCCAGCCCCTAGCCCGAGCCCTCTAGCCCTAGCCCCATAGCTGCCTAGCCCCAGCCCTAGCCTCCTAGCCCCTAGTAGCCCTAGCCCCTAGCCCCCTAGCCCCCAGCTCCAGCCCCAGCCTCCAGCTCCAGCCCCAGCCCCAGGCCCAGCCCCAGCCCTAGCCCTAGCCCTAACCCTAACCCGTGACCCTGACCTGACCCTGACCCTAACCCTAAACCTAACCCCTAACCCTAACTAACCCTAACCCTAACCCCTAACCCTAACCCTAACCCTAACCCTAACCCCTAACCCTAACCCTAATCCCTGCCCTAACTTTAACTCCTAACCCTAACTCTAACCCTAACCCCTAGTCCTGCCCTAACCCTAACCCTAACCCTAACCCTAACCCCTAACCCTGACCTGACCCGATCCTGACCCTGACCCTAACTCAAAACCCTAACCCTAACCCTAACCCTTTAACCCTAACCATAATCCTAACCTAACCCTAACCCTAACCCTAACCCTAACACTAACACTAACACTAACCCTAACCCTAACCCTAACCTCTAACCCTAACCCTAACCCTAACCCTAAGTGTAAACCCTACCCTAACCCTAACCCTAACCCTAACCCTAACTATAACCATAACTGTTCCTAACAGGAAAAATTTTCCATTTTCCGAAGGAACATAAACGCAAAGCACTACTTTGTAAACTAAATCACATGTGTGTCACTCGCTCAATTAGGAATACAGGAAAACTGAAAGTGATATATCACACTGTACAGCACAGGAAAAAATTTCCAACAGAAGTACAGAAACGCAAAGCAATACTTTGTAAACTAGATCACATTTTTGTGGCTCGCTCAATTAGGACTACAGGAAAACTGAAAAGTGATATCTCGAACTTTAGAGCAAAAACACATTTTTCATCGAAAGAACAGAAGCATAAAGCACAACTTTGTAAACTAATTCACATATGTGTCGCTTGTTCAATTATTTTAACAGGAAAACTGAAAAGTGATATAACCCTAACCCTAACCTAACCCTAACCCTAACCCTAATAACCCCGTCACCCTAACCCTAACACTAATCCTAACCCTAACATGTAACCCTAACCCTACCCCTAACCCTACCCTAACCCTAACCTTAACCCCTTACCTAACCCTAACTTGTTTCTAACAGTAAGAAGTTTCCATGTAGAGAATATAAACACAAAGCACTAGTTTGTAAACTAAATCACATGTGTGTCACTCGCTCAATTAGGAGTACAGGAAAGCTGAAAAGTGATATATCGAACTTTACAGCAAAGAAACAAGTTTTCATTGAAAGAACAGAAAGCGCAAAGCACAACTTTGAAACTAATTCACATGTGTGTCGCCTGTTCAATTATTATAACAGGAAAACTGAAAAGTGATATAACCCTAACCCTAACACTAATCCTAACCCTAACCTAACCTAACTTGTTCCTAACAGGAACAAGTTACCAACGAATGAACATAAACGAAAAGCACTACTTTGTAAACTAAATCACTTGTGTGTCACTCGCTCAATTAGCAATACAGGAAAGCTGAAATGTGATATATCGCATTGTACAGCACAGGTACAAGTTTCGAATGAAAGAAGATAAAAGCAAAGGACTACTTTTAAACGGAATCACATGAGTGTTGCTCGCTCACTTAGGAATACAGGAAAACTGAAAAGTGTTATCTTGCACTGTACAGCATGGAAACAAGTTTCCGTCCAAAGAACAGAAACACAAAGCACAACTTTGTAACCTAATTCACATACGTGTCGCCTGTTCAATTATTATAACAGGAAAACTGAGAAGTGATATATCGCACTGTACAGCACAGGGACAAGTTTCGAATGAAAGAACAGAAAAGCAAAGCACTACTTTGTAAACTAAATCACATGTGTGTCGCTAGCTCAATTGGGAATACAGGAAAACTGAAAATTGTTATCTCGCGCTGTTTGGCACAGAAAAAAGTTTCCATCGAAAGTACAGAAACGCAAAGCACAACTTTGTAAACTAATTCAAATATGTGTCGCCTGTTCAATTATTATAACAAGAAAACTGAAAAGTTATATATCCCTAACCCTAACCCTAACCCTAACCCTAACCCTAACCCTAACCCTATCCCCTAACCCTAACCCTCCCACTTTAGAGCACAGAAAGTAGTTCCCAATGAAAGTACAGAAACGCAAAGCACAACATTCAAAACAAATCACATGTGTGTCGCCCTTTCAATTAGGAATACATGAAAACTGAAAAGTGATATCTCCCACTGTAGTGCACAGAAACAAGTTTCCATCAAAAGAATAGAAAGGCAAAGCACAACTTTATAAATTAAAACACATTTGTGTCGCCCGCTCAATTAGGAATACAGGAAAACTGAAAAGTGATATCTCCACTTTAGAGCAGAGGAAGAAATTTCCAATGAAAGAACAGAAACGCAAATCACAACTTTGGAAACTAAATCACATGTGTGTCACCTGCACAATTAGGAATACAGGAAAACTAAAAAGTGATATCTTGCACTGTACCTCACAAAACAAGTTTCCAACTAAAGAACAGAAATGTTAAGCACAACATTGTAAACGAAGTAACATGTGTGTCACCTGGTCAATTAGGAATACAGGAGAACTGAAAAGTGATATGTCCCACTGTAGTTCACAGAACAAAGTTTCCAATGAAAGAACAGAAAGGCAAAGCACAACTTTGTAAACTTAGTAACATGTGTGTCACCTGCACAATTAGGAATACAGGAAAACTGAAAAGTGATATCTTCCACTTTAGAGTACAAAAAGAAGTATCCAATTAAAGAAAAGCAAGGCAAAGCACAACTTTGGAAACTAAATCACATGTGTGTCACCCTTTCAATTAGGAATACAGGAAAACTGAAAAGTGATATCTCCCACTTTAGAGCACAGAAAGAAGTTTCCAACGAAAGTACAGAAATGTAAAACACAACTTTGTAAACTAAGTAACATGTGTGTCGTCCATTCAATTAGGAATACAGGAAAACTGAAAAGTGATATCTCCCACTTTAGAGCACAGAAAGAAGTTTCCAATGAAAGAACATAAACACAAAGCAGAGCTTTGGAAAATAAATCACATCTGTGTCACCTGTTTAATTAGGAATACATGAAAACTGAAAAGTGATATCTCGCACTGTACCTCACAGAAACAAGTTTCCCACAAAAGAACAGAAAGGCAAAGCACAACTTTGAAAACTAAGTAACATGTTTGTCACCTGCACAATTAGGAATAGAGTAAAACTGAAAACTTATATCTCGCACTGTACCTCAGAGAAACATGTTTCCAAGGAAAGAACAGAAATGTAAAGCACAACTTTGTATGCTCAGTAACATGTGTATAGCCCTCTCAATTAGGAATACAGGAAAACTGAAGTGTGATATCTCCACAGTAGTGCACAGAAACAAGTTTCCAACAAAAGAATAGAAAGGCAAAGCAAAACTTTGTAAACTAAATCACATTTGTGTCGCCCCTTCCATTAGGAATACAGAAAAACTGAAACGTGAGATCTCCCACTTGAGAGCACAGAAAGAAATTTCCAAGGAAAGTACAAAAATGTAAACATCAACTTTGTAAACTGAGTAACATGTGTGTCGCCTGCACTATTACGAATAGAGGAAAACTGAAAGTGATATCTCCCAATTTAGAGCAGAGAAAGAAGTTTCCAATAAAAAACAGAAAAGCAAAGCACAACTTTGGAAACTAAATCACAAGTGTGCCACCTGTTCAATTAGGAATACAGGAAAACTGAAAAGTGATATCTCGCATTGTACCTCACACTAACAAGTTTCCAACGAAAGAACAGAAATGTAAAGCACAACTTTGTAAACTATGCAACCTGTGTGTCCCCTCCACAATTAGGAATACAAGAAAACTGAAAAGTGATATCTTCCACTTTAGAGCACAGAAAGAAGTTTTCAATGAATGAACAGAAAAGCAAAGCACAACATTGGAAACTAAATCACATGTGTGTCACATGTTCAATTAGGAATCCAGGAAAAATGAAAAGTGATATCTCTAATTGTACCTCAGAGAAACAAGTTTCCAATGAAAGAAAAGAAATATAAAGCACAACTTTGCAAACTACTTAACATGTGTGTCGCCCGCTCAATTAGGAATACAGGAAAACTGAAAAGTGTTATCTTGCACTATAAGGCACAGAAACAAGTTTCCATCGAAAGAACAGCATCGTAAAGCACAACTTTGTAAACTAATTCAAATACGTGTCGCCCATTCAATTATTACAACAGGAAGACTGAAAAGTGATATATCGAACTGTGTACAGCACAGGAACAAGTTTCCATTGAAAGAAAAAAACGCAAAGCAAAACTTTGTGAACAATTCACATACGTGTAGCCCGTTCAATTATTATTAACAGGAAAACTCAAAAGTGATATATCACATCGTACAGCACAGAAACAAGTTTCCATCAGAAGAACAGAAACACAACACACTACTTTGTAAACTAAATCACATGTGTGTTGCTCGCTCAATTAGGAATACAGGAAACCTGAAAAGCGATATATCGAAATGTATGGCAAAGAAACAAGGTTCTTGAAAGAACATAAATAAAGCACAACTTTTTGAAAACTAATTCACATTCGTGTCGCCTGTTCAATTATTATAACAGGAAAACTGAAAAGTGATATAAGCCTAACCCTAACCTAACAACCTAACCCTAACCCTAACCCTAACCCTAACCCTAACCCTAACCCTAACCCTAACCCCCTAACCCCCTAACCCTAAACCTAACCTAAACCTAACCTAAACCTAACCTAACCCTAACCTACCCTAACCCTAACCCTAACCCTAACCCTAACCTAACCTAACCTAAATTGTTCCTAACAGGAACAAGTTTCCAACGAAAGAAAAGAAACGCAAAGCACTATTTTGTAAACTAAATCACATGTGTGCCACTCGCTCAATTATGAATACAGGGAAACTGAAAAGTGATATATCTCACTGTACAACACAGGAACAAGTTCAGTACGATAGAACAGAAAAGCAAAGCACTACTTTTAAACGGAATCACATTTGTGTCGCTTGCTCAATTAGGAATACAGGAAAACTGAAAATGATATATCGTACTGTAGGGTACAGAAACAAGTTTCCATCAAAAGAACAGAAACGCAAAGCACTACTTTGTATACTAATTCACATACGTGTGGCTCGTTCAATTATTATAACAGGAAAACTGAAAAGTGATATATCGCACTGTATAGCACAGGAACAAGTTCCCAAGGAAAGAACAAAAAAGCAAAGCACTACTTTTAAACAGAATCACATGTGTCGCCTCGCTCAATTAGGAATACAGGAAAACTGAAAAGTGATATATCGAACTTTATGGCAAAGAAACAAGTTTTCATCGAAAGAACAGAAAGGCAAAGCACAACTTTGGAAACTAATTCACATACATGTTGCCTGTTCAATTAATATAACAGGAAAACTGAAAAGTGACATAACCCTAACCATAACCCCCTAACCCTATCCCTAACCTCCTAAACCTAACCCTAACGCTAACCCTAACCCTATCATAACCCTAACCCTAACCCTAACCTAAAACCTAACGCCTAACCCTAACCCTAAACCTAAATAACCCTAACCTAACTAACCCTAACCCCTAACCCTAACCTAACCCTAACTTGTTCCTAACAGGAACAAGTTTCCAAGGAAAGAACATAAACACAAAGCACTACTCTCTAATCTGAATCACATGTGTGTCACTTGCTCAATTAGGAATACAGGAAAACTGAACAGTGATATATCGCACTGTATGGTACAGAAACAAGTTTCCATCGAAAGAACAGAAGAACAAATCACTACATTTAAACGGAATCACATGTGTGTCGCTCGCTTAAATAGGAATACAGGAAAACTGAAAAGTGATATATCGCACTGTACAGGACAGAAACAAGTTTCCATCGAAAGAACAGAAAAGCAAAGCACATCTTTATACTAATTCACATACGTGTCGCCAGTTCAATTATTATTACAGGAAAACTGAAAAGTGATATATCGCACTGTACAGCACAGGAACAAGTTTCGAACGAAAGAACAGAAAAGCAAAGCACTACTTTTAAACAGAATCACATGAGTTTCGCTCGCTCAATTAGGAATACAGGAAAACTGAAAAGTGATATATCCCAGTATATAGCACAGAAACACGTTTCCATTGATAGAACAGAAACGCAAAGCACAACTTTGTAAACTAATTCACATACGTGTCGCCCGTTCAATTATTATAACAGGAAAACTGAAAAGTGATATAACCCTAACCCTAACCCTAACCCCCTAACCCCCTAACCCTAAACCTAACCCTAACCCTAATCCTAACCCCCCTAACGCTAACCCTAACCCTAAACCTAACCCTACCCTAACGCTAACCCTAACCCTAACACTAACCCTAACCCTACAGGAACAAGTTTCCAAGGAAAGAACATAAACGCAAAGCACTACTTTGTAAACCAAATCACATGTGTGTCACTTGCTAAATTAGAAATACAGGATAACTGAAAAGTGAAATATCGCACTGTACAGCACAGGAACAACTTTCGAACGAAAGAACAGAAAAGCAAAGCACTACTTTGTCAACTAAATCACATGTGTTTCGCTTGCTCAATTAGGAATACAGGAAACTGAAAAGTGATATAACCGTAACAATAACCCTAACCCCCTAACCCTAACCCTAACCCTAATCCTAACACCTAACGCTAACCCTAACCCTAAACCTAGACCTACCCTAACCCTAACCTTAACCCTAAGCCTAACACTAATCCTAACCCTAACCCCTAACCCTAAACCCTAACCCTAAACCTAACCCTAACCCTAACCCTAACCCTAACCCTAACCCTAACCCCAACCCTGACTTGTTCCTAACAGGAACAAGTTTCCAATGAAAGAACATAAACGAAAAGCACTACTTTGTAAACTAAATCACATGTGTGTCGCTCGCTCAATTAGGACTACAGGAAAACTGAAAAGTGATATATCGCATTATGCGGCACAGAAACAAGTTTCCATCGAAAGAACAGAAAGCATAAAGCATAACTTTGTAAACTAATTCACATACATGTCGCCTGTTCAATTATTATAACAGGAAAACAGAAAAGTGATATATCACACTGTACAGCACAGAAACAAGTTTCCAAAAGAAGAACAGAAATGCAAAGCACTACTTTGTAAAGTAAATCATATGTGTGTTGCTCTCTCAATTAGTAATACAGGAAAACTGAAAAGTGATATATCGAACTGTACGGCAAAGAAACAAGTTTTCATTGAAAGAACCAAAGCATAAAGCACAACTTTGTAAACTAATTCACATACGTGTCGCCTGTTCAATTATTAAAACAGGTATACTGAAAAGTGATATAATACTAACCCTAACCCTCACAACCTAACCCTATCCCTCCCTAACCCTAACCCTAACCCTAACCCTAACCCTAATCCTAACCTAACCTAACCTAACTTGTTCCTAACAGGAACAAGTTTCCAGAAAGACCATAAAAGCATAAAGCACTACTTTGTAAACTAAATCACATGTGTGTCACTCGCTAAATTAGAAATACAGGAAAACTGAAAAGTGATATATCACACTGTACAGCACAGCAACAAGTTTAGAACGAAAGAAGAGAAGAACAAATCACTACTTTTAAACGGAATCACGTGTGTCGCTCGCCCAAATAGGAATACAGGAAAACTGAAAAGTGATATATCGCACTGTAAGGCACAGAAACAAGTTTCCAAAAGAAGAACAGAAATGCAAAGCACTACTTTGTAAACTAAATCACATGTGTGTCGCTCTCTCAATTAGTAGTACAGGAAAACTGAAAAGTGATATATCAAACTGTACGGCAAAAAAACAACTTTTTTCATCAAATAGGAAAAGAACAGAAAACGCATAGAACAACAGTTTTGTAAACTAATTCACATACGTTTTGCTTGTTCAATTATTATAACAGGAAAACTGAAAAGTGATATATCAAACTGTACGGCAAAAAAACAATTTTTCATAACATAGAACCTAAACTAATTCCTACGTTTTGCCAATTATTATAACAGGAAAAATGAAAAGTGGTATAACCCTAACCCTAACCCTAAACCCTACCCTAACCCCTAAACCCTAACCCTAACCCTAACCCTAACCCTAACCCTAACCTAACCTAACCTAACCCCTAACTTGTTCCTAACAGGAACAAGTTTCCAGAAAGACCATAAGCGCAAAGGACTACTGTGTAAACTAAATCACATGTGTGTCACTTGCTAAATTAGAAATACAGGATAACTGAAAAGTGATGTATCCCACTGTACAGCACAGGAACAAGTT
The DNA here is from genome assembly GCA_036365155.1 of Meriones psammophilus. NCBI lineage: Eukaryota > Metazoa > Chordata > Mammalia > Rodentia > Muridae > Meriones > Meriones psammophilus. Next base: position 20,117 of record JAEOAE010000369.1, read on the forward strand.
TAGAACGAAAGAACAAAAGAACAAATCACTTTTTTTTTTTTTTTTTTATTCATCAGTTACATTTTATTAACTCTGTATCCCAGCCGTGTCCCGATCCCTCATTCCCTCCCAGTCCCTCCCTCCCTCCCTCATCTCCACTGTGCCCCTTTCCAAGTCCACTGATAGGGGGGACCTCCTCCCCATTCATCTGATCCTATTTTATCAGGTATCTTCAGGACTGGCTGCAAAGCCCTCCTCTGTGGCCTAACAGGACTTCTCCTCCCTTCGGGGGTGGGGAGACCAAAGAGCCAGTCATTGGGTTCCTGATAGAAATAGTCCTTGTTCCCCCTCACTTTGGGAAACCAATTGGTTACTGAGCTACCACAGGCTACATCTGAGCGGAGGTTCTAGGTTATATCCATACATGGTCCTTGGTTGAATGTCAGTCTCAGAAAAGACCCTGTGCCCAGATATATTTGGTCCTTGTGGAGCTCCTATCGTTTCCCCATCAGACTAACTCCCCTTCTTTCTTATGATTCCCTGTACTCTGCCAAAGGTTTGGTCATGAGTCTTTGCTTTGAAAACACTGCTAGTTAGAGTCTTTCAGATGCACTCAGTAGACTCCTTTCATACATTCAATGCACATCCCATCTGTCTTTCTAAACGAGGATTGATCATCTTACCCCATGTCCGCTCAATTGATTATCTTTTTTAGGTGTATAGATTTCATTATGTTTATCATATCTTATAGGTCTATATAAGTGAGTATATCCCATGTTTGTCTTTCTCCTTCTGGGATATTTCACTCAGAATGATCTTTTCTAGATCCCACCATTTGCCTTCAAATTTCATGATTTCCTCCTTTTTGATTGCTGAGTAGTATTCCATTGTATAAAAATACCACAATTTCTGTACCCATTCCACTGTTGATGGACATCTGGGTTGTTTCCAGGTTCTGGCTATTACAAATAGAGCTGCTATAAACATGGTTGAGCAAGTGTCCTTTTTGTGTACTTGAACAAACGTTGGGTATATACCTAGCAGTGGTATAGCTGGGTCTGGAGGAAGCACTATTCCTATTTGTCTTAGAAAGCGCCAGATAGTTTTCCAGAGTGGTTGTACCAGTTTACATTCCCACCAGCAGTGGAGGAGGGTTCCCCTTTCTCCACAACCTCTCCAGCATGTGTTATCGCTTGAGTTTTTCATCTTGGCCATTCTGATGGGTGTAAGGTGATATCTCAGGGTCGTTTTGATTTGCATTTCCCTGATGACTAATGAGGATGAGCATTTCTTTAAGTGTTTTTCTGCCATTCGATATTCCTCTATCGAGAATTCTCTGTTTAGCTCTGTTTCCCCATTTTTAACTGGATTACTTGGATTGCTGCTTTTCAGCTTCTTTAGTTCTTTGTATATACTGGATATTAGTCCTCTGTCAGATAAAGGGTTAGTGAAGATTCTTTCCCAATCTTTAGGCAGTCGTTTTATTTTGATGATGGTATCCTTTGCTTTACAGAAACTTTTCAGTTCCCTGAGGTCCCATTTATTGATTGTTGCTCTTAGAGCCTGTGCTGTTGGTGTTTGTTCAGGAAGTTGTCTCCTGTGCCAATGAGTTCTAGGCTGTTACCACTTTTTTTCCAATTGATTTAGGGTATCTGGTTTTATGTTGAGGTCCTTGATCCACTTTGACTTTAGTTTTGTGCAGGGTGATAAATATGGATCTATTTTCATTTTTCTGCATGTAGACATCCAGTTGGTCCAGCACCATTTGTTGAAGATGCTGTCTTTTTTCCATTGAATGGATTTGGCTTCTTTGTCAAATATAGAGTATTCATAGGTGTGTGGATCTATTTCTGTGTCTTCTATGCGGTTCCATTGATCCTCCTTTCTGTTTCTATGCCAATACCATGCAGTTTTTATTACTGTTGCCCTGTAGTACAGCTTGAGATCAGGAATGGAGATACCTCCAGATGATCTGTTGTTGTACAGGATCGTTTTGGAGATTCTGGGTTTTTGTTTCTCCATATGAAGCTGAGAATCTTTTTTTCGAGGTCTGTAAAGAATTGAGTTGGTATTTTGATGGGAATTGCATTGAATCTGTAGATTGCTTTTGGCAGTATGGCCATTTTCACAATGTTAATCCTACCAATCCATGAGCACGGGAGATCTTTCCATCTTCTGATATCTTCTTGATTTCTTTCTTCAGAGACTTGAAGTTTTTTTCTCAAACAGGTCTTTCACTTGCTTGGTTAGAGTCACACCAAGGTACTTTATGTTATTAGTGGCTATTGTGAAGGGTGTTGTTTCCCTAATTTCTTTCTCAGCCTTTTTGTCTTTGGTATATAGGAGGGCTTCTGATTTTTTTGAGTTGATTTTGTATCCTGCCACTTTGCTGAAGGTGTTTATCAGCTGAAGGAGTTCTCTGGTTGAATTTTTGGGGTCGCTCATGTATACTATCATATCATCTGCAAATAGTGACACTTTGACCTCTTCCTTTCCGATTTGTATCCCCTTGATCTCCTTTAGTTGTCTTATTGCTCTGGCTAGGACTTCAAGTACTATGTTGAAGAGATATGGGGACAATGGACAGCCTTGTCTTGTCCCTGATTTCAGTGGGATTGATTTAAGTTTCTCTCCATTGAGTTTGATGTTAGCTATAGGCTTGCTATATATTGCCTTTATTATGTTTAGGTATGTGCCTTGTATCCCTGATCTCTCCAGGACTTTAAACATGAATGGGTGTTGGAGTTTGTCAAATGCTTTTTCGGCATCTAAGGAGATGATCATGTGGTTTTTCTCCTTCAGTTTGTTTATGTATTGGATTACATTGATGGATTTCCGTATGTTGAACCACCCTTGCATGCCTGGGATGAAGCCTACTTGGTCATGGTGGATGATATCTTTGATATGTTCTTGGATTCGGTTTGCAAGTATTTTATTGAGTATTTTTGCGTCAATGTTCATAAGAGAGATAGGCCTGAAGTTCTCTTTTTTTGTTGGGTCTTTGTGTGGTTTAGGTATTAAGGTGACTGTGGCTTCATAGAATGAGTTTGGTAGTGTTCCTTCTGTTTCTATTTTGTGGAATAGCTTGAGGAGAATTGGAGTTAGCACTTCTTTGAAGGTCTTGTAGAATTCTGGGCTGAAGCCATCTGGTCCGGGGCTTTTTTTGGAAGGGGAGACTGTTAATGACTGCTTTGATTTCCTTGGGAGATATAGGGCTATTCAGTCTTTCTACCTGATCTTGACTTAGTTTTGGTAGATGGAATCTTTCAAGAAAATTATCCATTTCATTTAGATTCTCAAATTTTGTGGCATATAGGCTTTTGTAGTATGACCTAATAATTGTTTGGATTTCCTCAATGTCTGTGGTTATGTCCCCATTTTCATTTCTGATTTTGCTGATCTGGATAGTTTCCCTCTGCTTTTTAGTTAGTTTGGCTAAGGGTTTGTCTATCTTGTTGATTTTCTCAAAGAACCAGCTTTTTGTCTCATTGATTCTTTGGATAGTTTTATTTGTTTCTAGTTGATTGATTTCAGCCCTTAGTTTGATTATTTCCAGCCGTCTGCTCCTCTTGGGTGTATCTGCTTCTTTTTTTTCTAGGGTTTTCAGTTGGGCCATTAAGTTGTTTGTATGTGATGTTCTGAATTTCTTCTTGCAGGCACTTAGTGCTATAAATTTTCTTCTGAGCACTGCTTTCAATGTGTCCCATAAATTTGGGTATGTTGTGCCTTCCTTTTCATTGAATTCTAGGAAGTCTTTAATTTCTTTCTTTATTTCTTCCTTAACCCAGCTGTCATTGAGTAGTAAGTTGTTCAGTTTCCATGTGCATGTCGGCTTTTTGTTGTTTTTGTTGTTGTTGATGTCTAGCTTTAGTCCATGGTGGTCAGATAGTATACAAGGGATTATTTCAATCCTTTTGTATCTGTTGAGGCTTGCTTTGTGACCCACTATATGGTCTATTTTGGAAAAGGTTCCATGCGGTGCTGAAAAGAAGGTGTACTCTTTTGAGTTTGGGTGAAACGATCTGTAGACGTCTATTAGGTCCATTTGATTTAGGAATTCTGTGAGTGCTTTTATTTCCCTATTTGGTGTCTGTCTAGTTGATCTGTCCCTTGGTGAGAGTGGGGTGTTGAAGTCTCCCACTATTAAGGTATTAGGATCAATGTATGATTTAAGCTTTAATAATGTTTCATTTACGAATGTCGGTGCTCTTGTATTTGGGGCATAGATATTCAAGATTGTGATGTCCTCTTGGAGGATTTTTCCTTTGATGAGAATATAGTGGCCCTCCTTATCTTTTTTTTTTTTATTAACTTGGGTTGAAAGTCTATTTTATTAGATATTAGGATGGCTACTCCAGCTTGTTTTCTGGAACCATTTGCTTGAAAAACAGTTTTCCAGCCCTTTACTCTGAGGTAATGTTTGTCTTTGTTGCATAGGTGTGTTTCTTGGATGCAACAGAATGTTGGATCCTGTTTCCTTAACCATTCTGTTAGCCTGTGTCTTTTTATTGGTGAGTTGAGTCCATTGATATTGATAGATAATAGTGACCAATGCATGTTAGTTCCTTTTGTAATGGAGTCGATGATCTAACCCTGTTTCATTGCTGGTTTTCTTTTCATTTTTGTTGGGACATTATCTGTATGCCCTGTTTTCTTGGGTGAGTTTGTTTTCATTGGATTGGAGTTTTCCTTCTAGTATCTTCTGTAGGGATGGTTTGCTGTGTAGATATTGTGTAAACTTAGTTTTGTCATGGAATATTTTGTTTTCTCCATCTATGTTGATTGAAAGCTTTGCAGGGTATAGTAGTCTGGGTTGACACTTGTGATCTCTTAGAGTCTCCATGATACTTGCCCAGGCCCTTCTGGCTTTCATAGTTTCTGATGAGAAGTCTGGTGTGATTCTGATAGCTCTACCTTCATATGTTACTTGGCCTTTTTCCCTTGCTGCTTTTAATATCTTTTCTTTGTTCTGTAGATTTAGTGTTTTGACTATGATGTGACGTGATGTGTTTCTTTTCTGGTCTAGTCTATTTGGAGTTCTGTAGGCCTCCTGTATATTTATGGACATCTCTTTCTTTAAGTTGGGAAAATTTTCTTGTATGATTTTCTTGAAAATATTTTCTGGACCTTGGAGTCTGGAGTCTTCTTTTTCGTGAATTCCTATTATTCTTAGATTTTGTCTTTTCATAGCATCCTTGATTTCTTGGATATTTTGTGATTGGAACTTTTCTGATTTTACTTTTTCTTTGAGAGAAGTATCCATTTCTGCAAGTGTGTCTTCAGCTCCAGAGATTCTCTCTTCCATCTCTTGTATTCTGTTGGTGATGCTTACTTTTGTGGTTCCTGATCTTTTCTCCAAGTTCTCCAGCTCAAGAGTTTTCTCATTTTGTGTTTTCTTTATTGATTCTAATCCTGTTTTCATGTCTTGCACCATTTCTTTCACGTGTTTGAATTTGGATTCCTGACTTTCTACGATGGCCTCTATTTCTTTTTTTCATTTCCTTCTTATATGCCACTAATTTTTCCTCTACTTGTGTATCTATTTGTTTGGCTATGTTTGCCTGTGTTTCTTTAAGGATATTGTCTATTTCTTCTTTCTTTGCCTCCAATTGACGGGCCATTTCTTTGAAAGACTTGTTCATTTCCTCCTTATGAGCCTCAAATAATTGGGCAAGCATGGCTTTAAAATCATTTTCCTGTGCTTCTGCTGAATTGGAGTATCCATCGATTTTGGGGTTTGCTGGTGAAGTCATGATGTCCTGATTTATGTTGGAAGTGTTCTTTCGCCTACCCCTGGCCATTGGCTTATCTGAAACCTTCCCTGTTTGTTTTTGGATTCTGCAGATCAGACTGGTGCTGTTTCTCTCTGGTATCTGGAGAGTTCTTCAGGAAGCTGAGCACTCTCAGCGTGTGCTGAGGACTAGCTGTACCTGTGGGAGGAAAGTACGCAGGCGTAAACGGGGCAAATGCAAGCGTGTGTGCGTGTGCACATGTGTGTGTGACTGTGTGTGTAAGTGTGCGTGGATGAGTTTCTCGAGGGACAGAGTGATGGCTAAGGTTGAACCCTTGAGTGTGTGTGGGAGGGCTCTGCACTGTATATGTCACAGGCGCTAATGATGATTGCAGTGCAATTTCTGGCATTAAGTGTCTTAACTCCTCAATCAGGCCCACAGGGCAGGAACTTCAATGTCCCTAGTTCCCCTCTGTCTCCCAAAGTGGGTATGTGGGTGGGAAGGGGTTCGATGCCTGGCTTCTGATTTAGAAGGACCCAGGATCTGGGGAACTGCAGATTCTCAAGGGTGCACTCACTTACAGGCAGGTTTCCTGGCAGAGATCGTGGTATCCGGGGCTCTCTGCTCTCTGGTTTGGCCCTGCTCCTTTGATGTGTTCCGCCAGTTCTGTGCTGCTGTCACTGCCAGGTTCTGAGGTCTTGCTGCAGCTGGAGATGTCAGGGTGGTCACTACAGCAGGGATGGTGTAATTCGCTCAATTAGGAATACAGGAAAACTGAAAAGTGATATATCGAACTGTACAGCACAGGAACAAGTTTAGATCGAAAGAACAGAAAAACAAATCACTACTTTTAAAAGGAATCACATGTGTGTCGCTTGCTCAATTATTAATACAGGAAAACTGAAAAGTGATATAAGCCTAACCTAACCCTAACCCTAACACCTAACCCTAACCCTAACCCAAACGCCTAACCTAACCCTAACCTAACACTAACACTAACCCTAACCCTACCCTACCCTATCCCTAACCCTACCCTAACGTAACATTAACCCTAACTTGTTCCTATACCTAACAGGAACAAGTTTCAAAGAAAGAACATAAGCATAAAGCACTACATTGCAAACTAAATCATATGTGTGTCACTCACTCAATTAGGAATACAGGAAAACTGAAAAGTGATATATCACACTGTACAACACAGAAACAAGTTTAGATTGAAAGAACAGAAAAACAAATCACTACTTTTTTTTTTTTAATTCTTAAGCAAGTTTTAATATTCAATAGATTTTTTTTAGATTTAAATTTATTAATTTTTTTTTAAATTTTTCATCAATTACACTTTATTCATTCTGCATCCCCCCATAAGCTCCTCCCTCCTCCCCTCCCAATCCCACCCTCCTTCCTCCCTCTGCTTGCATGCCACTCCCCAAGTCCACTAATAGGGGAGGTTCTCCTCTCCTTTCTGATCTTAGTCTGTCAGTTCACATCAAAAGTGGCTGCATTGTCCTCTACTATGGCCTGGTAAGGCTGCTCCCCCCCAGAGGGAGGTGATCAAGGAGCAGGCCAATCAGATTATGTCAGAGGCAGTCCCTCTTCACATTACTTTGTAACCCAATTGGACTCTGAACTGCCCTGGTCTACATCTGTGCAGGGATTCTGGGTTATATCCATGAATAGTCCTTGGTTGGAGTATGAGTCTCTGGGAAGTTCCCTGTGTTCAAATTTTCTTGTTCTGTTGCTCTCCATGTGGAGACCCTGTCCTCTCCAGCTCTTACTATTTCCCAGTTCTTACCTAAAATTCCATTCACTCTGCCCGACAGTTGCCCATCAGGCTCAGCATCTGCTTTGATAGTCTGAAGGGCAGAGGCTTTCAGAGGCCCTCTGTGGTAGGTTCCTAGGTTGTTTCCTGTTTTCTTCTTCTTCTGATGTCCATCCTCTTTGCCTTTCAGGATGGGGATTGGACATTTTAGTTAGGGTCCTCTCTCTTGCTTAGTTTCTTTAGATGCACAGGTTTTAGTGGGTTTGTGCTATGTTGTATGTCTATATGAGTGAGTATATACCATGTGTGTCTTTTTGCTTCTGGGACAACTCACTCAGGATGATCCTTTCCAGATCCCACCATTTACCTGCAAATTTCATGATTTCCTTATTTTTCATTGCTGAATAATATTCCATTGTGTAGATGTACCACAATTTCTGCATCCATTCTTCAGTTGAGGGCATCTGGGTTGTTTCCAGCTTCTGGCTATTACAAATAAAGCTGCTACAAACATGGTTGAGCAAATGTCCTTTTTGTGTACTTGAGCCTCTTTTGGATATATGCCCAGGAGTGGTATGGCTGGATCTTGAGGAAGCACTATTCCTAGTTGTCTGAGAAAGCGCCAGATTGATTTCCAGAGTGGTTGTACAAGTTTACATTCCACCAGCAGTGGAGGAGGGTTCCCCCTTTCTCCACAACCTCTCATGCATGTTGTCACTTGAGTTTTTGATCTTGGCCATTCTCATGGGTGTAAGGTGAAATCTCAGGGTTGTTTTGATTTGCATTTCCTAATGGCTAGTGAGGTTGAGCATTTCTTTAAGTGCTTCTCTGCCATTCGGTATTCCTCTACAGAGAATTCTCTGTTTAGCTCTGTTCCCCATTTTTTAAGTGGATTACTTGGTTTGCTGCTTTTCAGCTTCTTTAGTTCTTTATATATACTGGATATGAGTCCTCTCTCAGATAAAGGGTTGGTGAAGATTCTTTCCCAATCTGTAGGTGGTCGCTTTGTTTTGATGATGGTGTCCTTTGCTTTACAGAAGCTTTTCAGTTTCATGAGGTCCCATTTATTGACTGTTGCTCTTAGAGCCTGTGCTGTTGGTGTTCTGTTCAGGAAGTTTTCCCCTGTACCAATGAGTTCTAGGGTATTTCCCACTTTTTTTTCAAGCCGATTTAATGTGTCTGGTTTTATGTTGAGGTCTTTGATCCACTTGGACTTCAGTTTTGTGCAGGGTGACAAGTATGGATCTATTTTCATTTTTCTACATGTAGACATCCAGTTAGACCAGCACCATTTGTTGAAGATGCTATCTTTTTTCCATTGTATGGTTTTGGCATCTTTGTCAAAGATCAGGTGTCCATAAGTGTGTGGGTTGATTTCTGGGTCCTCTGTTCGGTTCAGGTAGGATTTGCTGAAGGAGGCAGAGGCAGGAGGATCACGAGTTCGAGGCCAGCCTGGGCTACACAAATCACTACTTTTAAACGGAATAACATGTGTGTTGCTCGCTCAAATATTAATACAGGAAAACTGAATAGTGATATATCGCACTGTACGGCACAGAAACAAGTTTCCATTGAAAGAACAGAAAGGCAAAGCACAACTTTGTATACTACTTAACATACGTATCGCCCGTTCAATTATTATAACAGGAAAACTGAAAAGTGATATATGGCACTGTACAGCACAGGAACAAGATTCGAACTAAAGAAGAGAAAAGCAAACCACTACTTTGTAAAGTAAATCACCTGTGCGTCGCCTGCTGAATTAGGAATACAGGAAAACTGAAAAGTGTTATCTCACACTGTACAGCACAGAAACAAGTTTTCATCGAAAGAACAGAAACACAAAGCACAACATTGTAAACTAATTCAAATACGTGTCGCCTGTGCAATTATTGTAACAGGGAAACTGAAAAGTGATATAACCCTAACCCTAACCCTAACCCCCTAAATCTAACCCTAACCCTAACCTAACCTAACCCTAACCTTAACACTATCCCTAACCTTAACCCTACCTTGTTCCTTACAGGAACAAGTTTCCAAGGAAATAACATAAACGCAAAGCACTCCTTTGTAAACTAAATAACCTGTGTGTCACTTGCTCACGTAGGAATACAAGAAAACTGAAAAGTGATATATCGACCTGTACGGCAAAGAAACAGGTTTTCATCGAAAGAACAAAAGCATAAAGCACAACTTTGTAAACTAATTCACATACGTGTTGCCAGTTCAATTATTTTAACAGGAAAACTGAAAATTGATAGAACCCTAACCTAACCCTAAGCCCCTAACCTAACCAAAACCCTAACCTAACCTAACCTAACCTAACCCTAGCCTAACACCTAACCCTAACCTAACCTAAACCTGACAATACCCTAACCTGACACTATCCCAATCCTAAACCTAACTTGTTCCTAACAGGAACAAGTTTCCAATGAAAGAACAGACACGCAAAGCACAACTTTGTAAATTAATTCACATACATGCCTCCTGTTCAATTATTAAAACAGGAAAACTGAAGCGTGATATAACCCTAACCCTAACCCTAACCCCTTATCCCTAACCTTAACCCCTTAACCTAAACCCTAACCCTAACCTAACCTAGCCTAAACCTAACCTAACTTGTTCCTAACAGGAACAAGTTTCCAACGAAAAGAACATAAGCGCAAAGCACTACTTTGTAAACTAAATCAAATGTGTGTCACTCACTCAGTTAAGAATACAGGAAAACTGAAAAGTGATATATTGCACTGTACAGCACAGAACAAGTTTCCAACGAAAGAAAATAAACACAAAGCACTACTTTGTAAACTGAATCACATGTGTGTCGCTCACTCAATTAGGAATACAAGAAATCTGAAAAGTCATATATTGAACTGTTCGGCAAAGAAACAAGTTTTCATCGAAAGAACGGAAACACAAAGCACAACTTTGTAAAGTAATTCACATACATGTCACCTGTTCAATTATTATAACAGGAAAACAGAAAAGTGATATAACCTAACCTAACATTAACCATTAACCCTAACCCGCTATACCTAACCCTAACCCTAGCGCTAACCCTAACCCCTAATCGTAACCTTTAACCCTAACTGTAACCCTACCTAACCCTGCCTACCCTAACCTAACCTAGCCTAACCCTAACCCTAACCCTAACCCTAACCCCTAACCCTAACCTAACCCTAACCTAACCTAACCTAACCTAACTCCTAACAGGAACAAGTTTCCAACGAAAGAACATAAGCATAAAGCACTACTTTGTAAACTAAATCACGTATGTGTTGCTCGCTCAATTAGGAATACAGGAAAACTGAAAAGCAATATTTCGAAATGTACGGCAAAGAAGCAAGTTTACATCGAAAGAACAGAAACACAAAGCACAACTTTGTAAAGTAATTCACATACGTGTCACCTGTTCAAATATTATAACAGGAAAACTGAAAAGTGATATAACCCTAACCCTAACCCTAAACCCAACCTAATGTTCAACCTAAGCAACTTGTTCCTAACAGGAACAAGTCCCAACAAAAAAGAACATAAACACAAAGCACTACTTTGTAAACTAAATCACTTGTGTGTCACTCGTTCAGTTAAGAATACAGGAAAACAGAAAAGTTATATATTGCACTGTACAGCACAGGAACGAGTTTCGAATGAAAGAACAGAAAATCAAAGCACTACTTTGTAAACTGAATCACATGTGTGTCGCTCGCTCAATTAGGAATACAGGAAAACTGAAAAGTGATATCTCGCACTGTACCTCACAGAACCATGTTTCCAATGAAAGAACAGAAATTTAAAGCACAACTTTGTAATCTAAGTAAAATGTTTATAGCCCTCTTAATTAGGAATACAGGAAAAATGAAAAGTGATATCTCCCTCTTTAGAGCACAGAAAGAAGTTTCCAATAAAACAATAGAAACGAAAAGCACAACTTTGGAAACTAAATCACATGTGTGTCACCCGTTGAATTAGGAATACAGGAAAACTGAAAAGTGATATCTCCCACTGTAGTGCACAGAAACAAGTTTCCAATGAAAGAAAAGAAATATAAAGCACAACTTTGCAAACTAAGTAACATGTGTGTCGTTCGTTCAATTAGGAATACAGGAAAACTAAAAAGTGATATCTCGCACTGTACCACACAGAAACAAGTTTCCACCAAAAGAATAGAAAGGAAAGTCACAACTTTGTAAACTAAATCACATTTGTGTCGCCCGCTAAATTAGGAATACAGGAAAACTGAAAAGTGATATCTCCCATTTTAGAGCACAGAAAGGTTTCCAATGAAAGCACAGAAACACAAACCACAACTTTGGAAAATAAATCACATGTGTGTCGCCAGTTCCATTAGGAATACAGGAAAACTGAAAAGTGATATCTCCCACTTGAAAGCACAGAAAGAATTTTCAATCGAAAATACAGAAATGTAAAGCACAACTTTGTAAACAAAATAACATGTGTGTCACCCGTTCAATTAGGAATACAGGAAAACTAAAAAGTGATATCTCCCACTTTAGAGCACAGAAAAAGTTTCCAATGAAAGAACTTTAGCATAAAGCAGAGCTTTGGAAAATAAATCACATCTGTGTCATACGTTCAATTAGGAATACAGGAAAACTGAAAAGTGATATCTCGCACTGTACCTCACAGAAACAAATTTCCAATGAAAGAACAGAAACACAAAGCACAACTTTGTAAACTAAGTAACATGTGTGTCGCCTGCACAATTAGGAATACAAGAAAACTGAGAAGTGATATCATCCACTTTAGAGCACAGAAAAAGTTTCCAGTGAAAGAACAGAAAAGCAATGCACAACTTTGGAAATTAAATCACATGTGTGTCACCCATTCAATTAGGAATAGAAGAAAACTGAAAAGTGATATCTCGCACTATACCTCAAAAAACAAGTTTCCAATTAAAGAACAGAAATAAAAAGCACAACTTTGCAACTAAGTAACATGTGTGTCGACTGCTCAAGTAGGAATACAGGAAAACTGAAAAGTGCTATCTCCCACTGTAGTGCACAAAAAAAGTTTCCAATGAAAGCACAGAAACACAAAGCACAACTTTGGAAAATAAATCACATGTGTGTCGCCCGTTCCATTGGGAATACAGGAAAACTGAAAAGTGATATCTTGCACTGTACCACACAGAAACAAGTTTCCAACGAAAGAAGAGAACTGTAAAGTACAAATTTGTAAAGTAAGTAACATGTGTGTTGCCCTTTCAATTAGGAATACAGGAAAACTGAAAAGTGATATTTCCCACTTGAGAGCACAGAAAGAAGTTTCCATCGAAAATACAGAAATGTAAAGCACAACTTTGTAAACTAAGTCACATGTGTGTCAACCATTCAATTAGGAATACAGGAAAACTGAAAAGAGATATCTGCACTCTGGTGCACAGAAACAAGAAACATGTGTGTTACCTGCACAATTAGCAATATAGGAAAACTAAAATGTGATATCTTCCGCTTTAGAGCACAGAAAGAAGTTTCCAATGAAAGAACAGCAACTCAAAGCACAACTTTGGAATCTAAATCACATGTGTGTCAACCGTTCAATTATTATAACAGGAAAACTGAAAAGTGATATATCGCACTCTACAGCACAGGAAGAAGTTTTGAACGAAAGAATAGAAAAGCAAATCACTACTTTGTAAACTAAACCACATGTGTGTCGTTTGCTCAATTACGAATATAGGAAAACTGAGAATTGATATATATCGCACTGTATAGCACAGGAACAATTTCCACCAAAATAACAGAAGCATAAAGCACAACTTTGTAAACTAATTCACATATGTGTCGCCTGTTCAATTATTATAACAGGAAAACTGAAAAGTGATATAACCCTAACCCTAACCCTACCCTAACCCCTAACCCTAACCCTAACACTAACACTAACCCTAACCCTAACCCTAACCCTAACCTAACCCTACCTAACCATAACCTAACCTAACCTAACCTTCAACCTAACCTAACTCATTCCTAACAGGAACAAGTTTCCAACGAAAGAACATAAGCGTAAAGCACTACTTTTTAAACTAAATCACATGTGTGTCACTCGCTCAGTTAAGAATACAAAAAAAAAAAAGATATATATCGCACTGTACAGCACAGGAACAAGTTTCCAACGAAAGAACAGAAAAGCAAAGCACTACTTTGTAAAGAGAATCACGTGGCGTAGCTCGCTCAATTTGGAAAACAGAAAAACTGAAAAGTGTTATCTCCCACTGTACAGCACAGAAACAAGTTTCCATCGAAAGAACAGAAGCATAAAGCACAACTTTATAAACTGATTCACATATGTGTCACCCGTTCAATTATTATAACAGGAAAACTGAAAAGTGATATAACCCTAACCTAACCCTAACCCTAACCTAACCATAAAACTAACCCTAACCTAACCCTAACCTAACCTAACCTAACCTAACCTAACCTTCAACCTAACCTAAAATCGTTTCTAACAGGAACAAGTTTCCAAGGAAAGAACATAAGCATAAAGCACTACTTTTTAAACTAAATCACATGTGTATCACTCGCTCAGTTAAGAATACAGGAAAACAGAAAAGATTTATATCTCCTGTACAGCACAGGAACCAGTTTGAGCGAAAGAATAGAAAAGCAAAGCACTTCTTTTTAAACTAAATCACATGTGTGTCGCTCACTCAATTAGGAATACAAGAAAACTGAAATGTCATATATTGAACTGTTGGCAAAGAAACAAGTTTTCATCAAAGAACAGAAACACAAAGTACAACTTTGTAAAGTAATTCACATACGTGTCACCTGTTCAATTATTATAACAGGAAAACTGAAAAGTGATATAACCCTAACCTAACCTAACATTAACCCTAACCTAACCCGCTAAACCTAACCCCTAACCCTAGCGCTAACCTAACCCTAATCGTAACCTTAACCTAACTGTAACCCTACCTAACCTAACCTAACCTAACCCTAAACCTAACTAACCCTAACCCTAACCCCCTAACCCTAACCTAACCCTCTAACCTAACCTAACCTAACCCAAACTCTAACAGGAACAAGTTTCCAGCGAAAGAACTTAAAGGCAAAAGCTCCTATGTAAACTAAATCACATCTGTGTTGCTCGCTCAGGTAGGAATACAAGAACACTGAAAAGTGATATATCGAATTGTCGTCAAAGAAATAAGTTTACATCGAAAGAACAGAAAGCGCAAAGCACAACTTTGTAAACTAATTCACTGAGCGTGTCGCCTGTACAATTATTATAACAGGAAAACTAAAAAATGATATACCCTAACACTAACTCTAACCTAACCTTAACCCCTAACCCTAACCTAACCCCTAACCTTAACCTAACCTAACCTAAGTTTTTCCTAACAGAAACAAGTTTCCATCGAAAGAACATAAGCATAAAGCACTACTTTGCAAACTAAATCACATGTGTGTCGCTTGCTCAATTAGGAATACAGGAAAACTAAAAATTGTTATCTCGCCCTGTACAGCACAGAAACAAGTTTCCATCGAAATAACATAAACACACAGCACTCCTTTGTAAACTAAATCACCTGTGTGTCGCTCGCTCAGGTAGGAATACAAGAAAACTGAAAAGTGATATATCGAACTATATGGCAAAGAAACAAGTTTTCATCGAAAGAATAGAAACACAAAGCAAAACTTTGTAAACTAATTCACATACGTGTCGCCTGTTCAATTATTATAACAGGAAAACTGAAAAGTGAAGTTTCCCTAACCTAACCTAACCTATCCTATCTAACCTAAAACTAACTGTAACACTAACCCTAACCTAACCTAACAAACCTAACCTTAACCTAACCTAAACCTAACCTAACCACCACCTAACTTGTTCCTAACAGGAACAAGTTTTCAACAAAGAACAGAACAGAAATCACACATGTGTCTCTGGCTCAATTAGGAATACAGGAAAACTGAAAAGTGATATATCGCACTGTACTGCAGAGAAACAAGTTTCCAACTGAAGAAAGAAAACACAAAGCTCTACTTTGTAAACTAAATCAAATGTGTGTGGCTCGCTCAATTAGGAATACAGGAAAACTGAAAAGTGATATACCGCACTCTACATCACAGGAACAAGTTTCCAACAAAGAACAGGAAAGCAAAGCACTACTTTGTAAAGGGAATCACATGTGTGTCGCTCTCTCAATTAGGAATACAGGAAAACTGAAAAGTGTTATCTCGCACTGTATGGCACAGAAACAAGTTTCCATCGAAAGAACAGAAAGCATAAAGCACAACTTTGTAAACTAATTCACATATGTGTCACCCGTTCAATTATTATATCAGGAAAACTGAAAAGTGATATATCGCACTGTACAGCACAGAAACAAGTTTGCAACAGAAGAACAGAAACACAAAGCACTACTTTGTAAACTAAATCACATGTGTGTCGCTCGCTCAATTAGGAATACAGGAAAACTGAAAAGTGATATACCGCACTCTACAGCACAGGAACAAGTTTCCAAAAAAGAATAGAAAAGCAAAGCACTACTTTGTAAACTAAATCACCTGTTGTCGTTCGCTCAATTAGGAATACAGGAAAACTGAAAAGTGTTATCTCACACTGTACAGCACAGAAACAAGTTTTCCTCGAAAGAACAGAAACACAAAGCACAACTTTGTAAACTAATTCAAATACGTGTCGCCTGTGCAATTATTGTAACAGGGAAACTGAAAAGTGATATAACCTAACCTAACCTAACCTAACCCCTAAATCTAACCTAACCTAAGGCTAACCTAACCCTAACCCTAACCTAACACTACCCTAACACTACCTTGTTCCTAACAGGAACAAGTCTCCAAAAATAACATAAAAGCAAAGCACTCCTTTGGAAACTAAATCACCTGTGTTCGCTCAGGTAGGAATACAAGAAAACTGAAAAGTCTAACTGTACAGCAAAGAAACAAATAACAGAACGCAAAGCACCTTTGTAAACTAAATCACATGTGTGTTCTGTTCTAACAGGAACAAGTCTCACAGCAGGCCCTTTCAATTATTAAAAAGGAATAAAACATAAGCACCTCACTTTGGAACAAGTCTAAATCACTTTTTAAAACTAAATCACCTGTGTGCCGCTCAATTAGGCTCAGGTAGGAATACAAGAAAACTGAAAAGTGATATATCGAACTGTAACAAAAAAACAAGTTTTCATCAAGAAAGAACACAACATAAAAGCAAAGCACAACTTTGTAAACTAATTCACATACGTGTCGCCTGTTCAATTATTATAACAGGAAAACTGAAAAGTGATAAAACCTAAAACTTATAACCCTAACCTAACCTAACCCTAATTACCCTAACCCCTGAAACCTAACCCAAACCCTAACCTAACCCTATAAGCCTAACCCTAACCCTAACCTAACCCTAACCCTAACCCCCTAACCCTAACCCTAACTGTAACACTAACCCCTAACCCTGACCCTAACCCTAACCCTGCCTAAACCTAACCCTAACCTGAACTCTAACCCAAGGAACAAGTTTCCAAGGAAAGAACATAAGCATAAAAGCACTACTTTGTAAACTAAATCACATGTGTGTCGCTAGCTCAATTAGGAATACAGGAAACCTGAAAAGCGATATAACGCACTGTACAGCACAGGAACAAGTTTCGAATGAAAGAACAGAGAAGCAAAGCACTACTTTGTAGACTAAATCACATGTGTGACACTCGCACAATTATTAATACAGGAAAACTGAAAAGTGATATAACGCACCATACAGCACAGGAACAAGTTTCCATCGAGCGAATAAAAGGCAAAGCACAACTTTGTAAACTAATTCACATCTGGGTTGCCCTTTCAATTATTATAACAGGAAAAGTAAAAAGTGATATATAACACTGTATAGCAGAGAAAAAGTTTCCAACAGAAGAACAGAAAAGCAAAGCGCGACTTTTAAACGGAATCACTTGTGTGTCGATCGCTCAATTAGGAATACAGGAAAACTGAAAAGTGTTATCTCGCACTGTACAGCACAGAAACAAGTTTCCATCGAACGAATAAAAAGGCAAAGCACAAATTTGTAAACTAATTCACATAAGTGTCGCCTGTTCAATTAGTAAAACAGAAAAACTGAAAAGTGATATAACCCTAACCTAACCTTAACCCTAACCCCATAACCCTAACCCTAACCGTAACACTAACCATAAACCTTAACCTAACCGTAAACATAACCCTAACCCTAACCCTCCCCTAACCCTAACCCTAAATCTAACCCTCACCCTAAACCTAAATTGGTCCTAACAGGAACAAGTTTCCAACGAAAGAACATAAACACAAAGCACTACTTTGTAAACTAAATCACATGTGTGTCACTCGCTCATTTAGAAACAGGAAAACTGTAAATTGATATAACGCACTGTACAGCACAGGATCAAGTTTCGAACGAAAGAACAGAAAAGCAAAGCACTACTTTTAAACGGAATCACATGTGTGTTGCTCGCTCAATTAGGAATACAGGAAAACTGAAAAGTGTTATCTCGCACTGTATGGCACAGAAACAAGTTTCCATCGAAGGAACAGAAGCATAAAGCACAACTTTGTAAAATAAATCTCATGTGTGTCGCTAGCTCAATTAGGAATACAGGAAACTGAAAAGTGATGTATTGAACTGTACGGCAAAGAAACAAGTTTTTATTGGAAGAACAGAAACACAAAGCACAACTTTATAAACTAATCCAGATACGTGATGCCTGTTCAATTATTATAACAGGAAAACTGAAAAGTGATATAACCCTAACCTAACCATAACCCTAACCCCCAAGCGCTAACTCTAGCCTAACCTAAGCCCTATCCTAACCTAACCTAACCTTAGCCTAACCTAACCCCTAACCATAACCCTAACCCCTAACCCTAACCTAACCTAACACTAACCCTAACGCTAACCCGTAGCCTAACACTAACACCAGCCCTTGCCTCTAACCCTAACCCTAACCATAATCCTGGCCTAACCTAACCTAACCCTAACCTAACCCTAACCTAACCCTAACCCTAACCTAACCTAAACCTAACCTTAACCTAACCTAACCTAACTTGGTCCCAACAAGAACAAGTTTCCAAAGAAAGGACAAAAACACAAAGCACTACTTTGTAAACTGAATCACAAGTGTGTCACTCGCTCAATCAGGAATACAGGAAAACAGAAAAGTGATATATCGCATGGTACAGCACAGGAACAAGTTTCCAACGAAAAGAAGAGAAAAGCAAAGCACTACTTTGTAAACTAAATTACATGTGTGGCCTTACGTTCAATTAGAATACAGGGAAACTGAAAATTGTTATCTTGAACTTTACGGGACAGCAACAAGTTTCCATTGAAAAACAAAGCATAAAGCACAACTTTGTAAACTACTTCACATACGTGTCACCCGTTCAATTATTAAAACAGGAAAACTCAAAAGTGATATATCGCACTGTATAGCACAGGAACAAGTTTCCATCGAAAGAACAGAAAAGCAAAGCAGTACTTTGTAAACTAAATCACATGTGTGTGGCTCGCTCAATTAGGAATACAGGAAAACTGAAAAGTGATATATCGCACTCTACAGCACAGGAACAAGTTTCCAACGAAAAGAAGAGAAAAGCAAAGCACTACATTGTAAACTAAATTACATACATGTGTGTCGCTCGCTCAATTAGGAATACAGGAAAACTGAAAAGTGATATATCACACTGTACAGCACAGGATCAAGTTTCAAAGCGAAAGAACAGAAAAGCAAAGCACTACTTTGGGAACTGTGTCGCATTTGTGTGTCGCTTGCTCAATTAGGAATACTGGAAAACTGAAAAGTGTTATCTCACAGTGTATGGCACAGAAACAAGTTTCCATCGAAAGAACAGAAGCATAAAGCACATCTTTGTAAACTAATTCAAATACGTGTCGACTGTTCAATTATTATAATAGGAAAACAGAAAAGTGATATAACCCTAACCTAACCCTAACCTAACCCTAACTAAACCCCGAACATTAACCTAACTTGTTCGAACAGGAACAAGTTTCCAACAAGAACATAAAAGCATAAAGCACTACTTTGTAAACTAAATCACATGTGTGCCACTTGATTAATTAGGAATACAGGAAAACTGAAAAGTGATATATCGCACTGTACAGCACAGGAACAAGTTTGAAATAAAGAACAGAAAAGCCAAGCACTACTTTGTAAACTAAATCACATGTGTGTTGCTCGCTCAATTAAGAATAGAGGAAAACTGAAAAGTGATATATCAAACTGTATGGCAAATAAACAAGTTTTCATCAAAAGAACAGAAAGCGCAAAGCACAACTTTGTAAACTAATTCACATACGTGTTGCCTGTTCAATTATTATAACAGGAAAACTTAAAAGTGATATAACCCTTACCTAACCATAACCTAACACTAACCTAACCCCTAACACTAACCCTAACCTAACCTAACCATAACCCTACCTAAGCATAACCCAAACCCTAACCATAACTTGTTCCTACAAAGTACTACTTTTTAAACTAAATTACATGTGTGTTGCTCGCTCAATTAGGAATACAGGAAAACTGAAAAGTGATATATCGCACTGTACAGCAGAGGAACAGGTTTCGAACAAAAGAACAGAAAAGCAAAGCACTACATTGTAAAATAAGTCACATGTGTGTGGCTCGATCAAATAGGAATATAGAAAAACTGTAAAGTGATATATTGAACCGTACGACACAGAAACAAGTTTCCATCGAATGTACAGAAACGCAAAGATCAACTTTGTAAACTAATTCACATACGTGTCGCCTGTTCAAATATTATAACAGGAAAACTGAAAAGTGATATAACCCTAACCTTATCCCTAACCTAACACTAACCCTAACTAACCCTAACATTAACCTAACTTGTTTCGAACAGGAACAATTTTCCAACAAAGAACATAAACACAAAGCACTACTTTGTAAACTAAATCACATGTGTGCCACGTGCTTAATTAGGAATACAAGAAAACTGAAAAGTGTTATATAGCACTGTACAGCACAGGAACAAGTTTGAACAAAGAACAGAAAAGTAAAGCACTACTTTGAAACTAAATCACATGTGTGTCGCTCGCTCAATTAGGATTACAGGAAAACGGAAAAGTGATATATCGCACTGTACAGCACAGGAACAAGTTTCCAATGAAAGAACAGAAACACAAAGCACAACTTTGTAAACTAATTCACATAAATGTCGCCTCTTCAATTATTATAACAGGAAAACTGAAAAGTGATATAACCCTAACCTAACACTAACACCAACACTAACCCTAACCCCTAACCCTTACCCAAACCCTAACCTAAACCCTAACCTAACCCTAACCCTAACCTAACCTAAACCTAAACCTAACGCTAACGCTCAACCCTAACCTAACCTAACTTGTTCCTACAAAGCACTACTTTGTAAACTAAATCACATGTGTGTTGCTAAGCAATTAGGAATACAGGATAACTGAAAAGTGATATATTGCACTGTATAGTACAGGAACAAGTTTCCAACAAAAGAAAAGAAAAGCAAAGGACTACTTTGTAAACTAAATCACATGTGTATTGCTCGCTCAATTAGGAATACAGGGAAACTGAAAAGTGTTACCTAGCATTGTATTGCCCAGAAAAAGTTTCCATGGAAAGAACAGAAGCACAAAGCACAACTTTGTAACCTAATTCACATACGTGTCGCCTGTTCAATTTTTGTAACAGGAAAACTGAAAAGTGATATAACCCTAACCCCACCCCTATCACTAACCCCATATGCCTAACCTAACCCCCAAACACTCACCTAAAAAAACCCTAACCATAACCCCTAACACAAACCCTAACTCTAACACTAACCCAACCCTAACCTGATACCTAACCTAAACCTAACCTAACTTGTTCCTAACAGGAACAAGTTTCCAACAAGAACATAAGCGCAAAGAACTACTTTGTAAACTAAATCACATGTGTGTCACTCGCTCAATTAGGAATACAGGAAAACTGAAAAGTGTTATCTCACACTGTGCGGCACAGAAACAATTTTCCATCGAAAGAAAGAAACACAAAGCACAACTTTGTAAACTAATTCACATATGTATCGCCCGTTCAATTATTATAACAGGAAATCTGAAAAGTGATATATCACACTGTAGAGCACAGAAACAATTTTCCACGAAAAGAACAGAAGCATAAAGCACTACTTTGTAAACTAAATCACATGTGTGTACTCACTCAATTAGGAGTACAGGGAAAGTGAAAAGTGATAAATCGAAATGTACAGCAAAAAAACAAGTTTTCATCGAAAGAACAGAAGCGGAAAGCACAACTTTCTAAACTAATTCACATTCGTGTCGCCTGTTCAATTATTATAACAGGAAAACTGAAAAGTGATATAACCTAATCCTAACCTAAGCCCCTAACCCTACCCATACCCCCCCTACCCTACCACTAACCTTAAACCTAACCTAACCCTAACCACTAACCCTAACCCTAACTCTAACCTAACCTAACCTAACCTAACCTAAACCTACCTAACCCTAACTCTAACCCTAACCTAACCCCCTTACCCTAACCCTAACCTAAGCCCTAACACTAACCCTAGCCATAACCTAACCTAACCCTAACCTAACCTAACCTAACCTACTTCTTCAACTTGTTCCTAACAGGAACAAGTATCCAATGAAAAAAGAACAGACACGCAAAGCACTACTTTGTAAACTAAATCACATGTGTGCCACTCCCTTAATTAGCAATACAGGAAAACTTAAAAGTGATATAGCACGCGCGGTACAGCACAGAAACAAGTTTGAACAAAAGAACAGAAAAGCAAAGCACTACTTTTAAAGCGGAATCACATGTGTGTCACTCCCTCAATTAGGAATACAGGAAAACTGAAAATGTTATCTCAAACTATGCGGTACAGAAACAAGTTTCCATCGAAATAAGAGAAAGCATAAAGCACAACTTTGTAAACTGATTCACATACGTTTAGCCCGTTCAATTATTATAACCGGAAAACTGAAAAGTGATATATTGAACTGTACAGCACAGGAACAAGTTTCCATCGAAAGAACAGAAAGCATAAAGCACAACTTTGTAAACTAATTCACATTCGTGTCGCCTGTTCAATTATTAGAGCAGGAAAACTGAAAAGAGATATAACCTAACCTAAGCCAATAACCCTAACCTAACCCTAACCTAAGCCCCTAACCTAACCCTAACCTAATCCTAAATTGATCCTAACAGGAACAAGTTTCCAAAGAAAGAACATAAGCGCAAAGCACTACTTTGTAAACCTAAATCACATGTGTGCCACTCGCTTTATTAGGAATACAGGAAACCTAAAAGTGATATAACGCACTGTAAAGCTCAGGAACAAGTTTGAACAAAAGAACAGAAAAGCAAAGCACTTCTTTTAAACGGAATCACATGTGTGTCGCTCGCTCAATTAGGAATACAGGAAAACTGAAAAGTGCTATCTCGCAGTGTATGGCACAGAAACAAGCTTCCATCGAAAGAACAGAAGCGAAAAGCACAAGTTTGTAAACTAATTCACATCCTTGTTGCCCGTTCAATTATTATAACAGGAAAAATGAAAAGTGATATAACCCTAACCCTAACCTAAACCTAACCCCCCACCACCTAACCTAAGCCCCCAACCCTAACCTAACCCTAACCCTAACCCCCTAACTCTAACCCTAACCCAAACCCTAACCTAACAATTTTCCAACAAAAGAACATAAGCATAAAGCACTACTTTGTAAACTAAATCACATGTGTGCCACTCTCTCAATTAGGAATACAGGAAAACTTAAAAGTGATATATCTAAAAGGAACCTTGATGGTGTTCAATCAGAGGATTGACCTCATGCAGGAGCAAATTGATACCCTATGGCAAAACACTCAACTGGTGTCAATGAAAATATGCTGGACTTTGATTCACTAGCATATAACATGAGAATTTTTCCTGTGCTGCAAATCTGTCTAAACAATTGTCGAGCTATATTTTAGGTAATTGGACTGGAGAATTCGATACTACGATGGAGCAGCTGAGAGTGGCCATTGTCACAGTAAATTCTACCAGAGTGGACACAGGACTAGCCACAGGATTATCATCATGGATTGCTGCAGTCATGAATCATCTGAAGGAATGGGCGGACATGGGAGAGTTAGCAGGCCTTCTGGTGTTGTTCTCCTTGGTTTGCCTGTGGTATATATGCAAGATTAGAGTCTCACAACAGTGTGATGCAACCATGATCATTCAGGCCTTTACAGCCATTGAAGCAGGACATTCTCCCCAAGCATGGTTGGATAGCATAAAAAGCTAAAATGTTACGCTCAGGATGCGAGTGAACACTGCACTCAGGGTCAGCAGCCTTGGACCCCAGAAGAGCATGTCTGATTGCATGCGGGTTGATACCCCTGGTCCCGCCTCTGAGAAAAAGTTATCGGACGGGTCTGATGCTCTTTGGGTGGATGACACCTAAATGAACATCGGTACAAAGTCCCAATTTATTTCTAACATCAGAGATCAGACCTCTACTCTTGCCTGATCGTCGAAAACAAAAAGGGGAAATGTAGAGAGCTGCGGAATGCTATGCTTTAAAGATGGAGCTGGTTTCCGCCTTCCACCTTCCCGATGGTGAGTGCTCTCTGTCACGAACAATTCCACATTTGGCTAAGGCTGAGGATCTGGCTTGCTTCCATGTATGTGGATCTATCTGCATTGCCCACGTGGCATGCCTGGGCTGGCTACCCAGAGGCTATTTAAGCTGTGGGCTGGCTTTCCCCAGGGTCAGATGATTGTTCAAGGTTCCTGAATAAACTGTATTGAAAAAAAAAAAAAAAAAACAATAGGTATTAAACGAAAAAAATAAATAAATAAATAAAA
This sequence comes from Meriones psammophilus, assembly GCA_036365155.1. Classification (NCBI taxonomy): domain Eukaryota; kingdom Metazoa; phylum Chordata; class Mammalia; order Rodentia; family Muridae; genus Meriones; species Meriones psammophilus. Next base: position 44,464 of record JAEOAE010000369.1, read on the forward strand.
GAAAATTTTAAAAATACAAAAAAAAAAAAAAAGTGATATAACACTGTACAGCACAGGAACATGTTTTGAGCGAAAGAACAGAAAAGCAAAGCATTACTTTGTAAACTAAATCATATGTGTGTTTTTCACTCAATTACGAATACAGCAAAACTGAAAAGTGATATATTGAACTATATGGCAAAGAAACAAGTTTTCATTGAAAGAACAGAAACACAAAGCACAACTTTTTAACTAATTCACATACGTGTTGCCCGTTCAATTATTATAACAGGAAAACTGAAAAGTGATATAATGCACTGGACGGCACAGGAACAAGTTTCCACCGAAAGAACAGAAAAGCAAAGCACTACATTTATACGGAATCACATTTGTGTCGCTTGCTCCATTAGGAATACAGGAAAACTGAAAAGTGTTATCTCGCACTGTACTGCACAGAAACAAGTTTCCATCGAAAAAAACTGAAGCATAAAGCACAACTTTGTAAACTAACTCACATACTTGTCGCCTGTTCAATTAGTATAACAGTAAAATTGAAAAGTGATATAACCTAACCTAACCATAACCCTACCCTAACCCTAACCCTAACCTAACCTAACCCCTAACCCTAACCCTAAAACTAACCCTAACCCCTAACCCTAACACTAACCCTAACCCTACCCTAACACTAACCCCTTACCTAACACTAACCTAACCCTAACCCTAACCCCTAACCCTAACCTAACCCTAACCCTTCCCTCCCTAACGCTAACAGTAACCTAACCTAAAGCTAACTTGTTCCTAACAGGAACAAGTTTTCCAGAAAGAAGAACATAAGCATAAAGCACTACTTTGTAAATTAAATTACATGTGTGTCGTTCGCTCAATTAGGAATACAGGAAAACTGAAAAGTGTTATCTCGCACTTTACAGCACAGAAACAAGTTTCCATCGAAAGAACAGAAGCATAAAAAGTACAACTTTGTAAACTAATTCACAAGCGGGTCGCGCCGGTTCAATTATTATAACAGGAAAACTGAAAAGTCATATATCGAACTGTACAGCAGAGGTACACGTTTCCATCGAAAGAACAGAAGCGCAAAGCACAACTTTGTAAATTAATTCACATACGTGTCACCTATTCGATTATTATAACAGGAAAACTGAAAAGTGATATATCACACTGTACAGCACAGAAACAAGTTTCCAACAGAAGAAGAAAGCATAAAGCACTACTTTGTAAACTAAATCACATGTGTGTCGCTCACTCAATTAAGAATACAGGTAATTTGACATCTTCCTTTCCAATTTGTATCCCCTTGATCTCCTTCAACTGTCTTATTGCTCTAGCAAGGACTTCCAGCACTATGTTGAAGAGATATGCAGAGAGTGGGCAGCCTTGCCTTGTCCCTGATTTCAGTGGGATTGCTTTAAGTTTCTCTCCGTTCAGTTTGATGTTGGCTATAGGCTTGCTGTATATCGCCTTTACTATGTTTAGATATGTGCCTTGTATCCCTGATCTCTCCAATGCTTTGAACATGAATGGATGTTGGATTTTGTCAAAGTCTTTTTCAGCATCTAGGGAGATTATCATGTGGAAACAAGTTTCCAACAGAAGAACAGAAACGCAAAGCACTACTTTGTAAACTAAATCACATGTGTGTAGCTTGCTCAATTAGGAATTCAGGAAAACTGAAAAGCGATATATCGAAATGTACTGCAAAGAAAAAAGTTTTCAACGAAAGAACAGAAACACAAAGCACAACTGTGTAAACAAATTCACATTAGTGTAGCCTGTTCAAATATTATAACAGGAAAACTGAAATGTGATATAACCTAACCCTACCCGTAAGCCCCTAACCCTACCCCTACCCCTAACCTAACCTAAAACCTAAACCTAAAACTAACCCAAACCCTAACCTAACCCTACCTAAACCTAACCCTAACCCTAACCTAACCCTAAACCTAACCTAACCTAACTTGTTCCTAACAGGAAAAAGTTTCCAATGAAAGAACAAAAGCGCAAATCACTACTTTGTAAACTAAATCACATATGTGCACTCGCTCAATTAGGAATACAGAAAAACTGAAAAGCGATATATCCAAATGTGCGGCAAAGAAACAAGTTTTCATTGAAAGAACAGAAAGGCAAAGCACAACTTTGTAAACTAATTCACATTTGTGTCGCCTGTTCAATTATTATGACAGGAAAACTGAAAAGTGATATATCGAACTGTATAGTACAGGAACAAGTTTCCATCGAAAGAAAAGAAACACAAAGCACAACTGTACAAGCATAATGCACAACTTTGTAAACTAATTTACATCACGTGTCTCCCGTTCAATTATTATAACAGGAAAACTGAAAAGTGATATATCACACTGTACAGAACAGAATCAAGTTTCCAACAGAAGAACAGAAAGCATACCCTAAAGCAGTATTTTGTAACCTAAATCACATGTGTGTTGCTCGCTCATTTAGGAATGCAGGAAAACTGAAAAGCGATATATCTAATTTATGGCAAAAACAAGTTTTCATTGAAGAACAGAAAGCAAAGCACAACTTGTAAACTAATACACACACGTGTCGCCTGTTCAATTATTATAACAGGAAAACTGAAAGTGATATAACCCTATCCTAACCACTAACCTAAACAAGTTACCTAACCTAACCCTAACTAAGAAACCCTAAAACACAAGTTTCCCTGACCCTCTACATACCTAATCCTATTCAATTATTGTAACCTAAAAGGATATATTAAGTGTACAACTAGGAACAAGTTTCCAACGAAGAACAGAAATGCAAAGCACTACTTTGTAAACTAAATCGCATGTGTGCCACTCAATCATTAATACAGGAAAACTGAAAAGAGATATAACACACTGTACAGCACAGGAACAAGTTTTGAGCGAAAAGAACAAACAAAGCACAACTTTGTAAACTATCACATGTGTCTCCGTTAATTATTATAACAGGAAAACTGAAAAGTGTTATATCAAACTTTACAGCACAAACATGTTTCCATTGAAAGAACAGAAAGCATAAGCACAACTTTGTAAATAATTTACATCGTGTCTCCGTTCAATTATTATAACAGGAAAAAACTGGAAAATTGTTATATCACACTGTACAGCACAGGAAACAAGACAAATTTCCATCGAGAAGAATATAAACTAAGCACAACTGTAAAACTAATTTACATCGTATGTCTCCCGTTCGAATTATTATA
>JAEOAE010003594.1:0-52870 GCA_036365155.1 Meriones psammophilus
ATATATTCTGGTGTCCATTCTTTGGAAGAGGGTTTTAAGTACTCTAGGGTCTTTTCATTGGAAGCAGGTTTTTAATGCTCTGTAGTCATTTAGTTGGGCGGGTTTTTATGTGCTCTGAGGTCATTTTGTTTGAAGCCGTTTTTAAGTGCTCTGGAGTCATTTAATTGGAAGCTTGTTTTTAGTGCTCTGGAATCATTTCGTTGTAGCGGGTTTTAAGTGATCTGGTGTCCTTTTGTTGGAAGCGGGTTTTAGAGTGCTCTGGAGTCATTTCTTTGGAAGCGGGTTTTTAAGTGCTCTGGGTAAATTCGTTGGAAGTGGGTTTTTAAGTGCTCTGGAGTAATTTCGTTGGGCGTTTTTAATTGCTGTGGAGTGATTTCGTTTTAAGCGGGTTTTTAAGTGCTCTGGAGTCATTTTGTTGTAAGTGGCTTTTCAGTGTTCTGGGATCCTTTTGTTGGAAGCAGGTTCTTAAGTGCTCTAACTTCATTTCTTTGGAAGCTAGTATTTTTGTGTTCTGGTGTCCTTTCTTTGGAAGTGGGTTTTTAAGTCCTCTGGAGTCACTACGTTGGAAGTGGATTTTTATTACTCTGGAGTCATTTCGTTGGAAGCATGTTTGTAAGTGCTCTGGAGTCATTTCATTGGAAGTGGGGATGTAAGTACTCTGGATTCATTTCGTTGGAAAGCGGTTTTTATGTGCACTGAGGTCATTTTCGTTGGAAGTGGGTTTTTAAGTGTTCTGGTGTCCTTTCGTTGGAAGTGGGTTTTTAAGTGCTCTGGAATCATTTCCTTGGAAGAACATTTTTAAGTTCTCTGGAGGCATTTCGTTTGAAGCATGTTTGTAAGTGCTCTGGAGTCATTTCGTTGGAAGTGGGGATGTAAGTACTCTGGATTCATTTCGTTGGAAGCGGGTTTTTAAGTACTCTGGAGTCATTTTTTTGGAAGCGGGTTTTAGATTCCTCTGGAGTCCTTTCATTGGAAAGCGGTATTTTAAGTGCTCTGGAGTCATTTCATTGGAAGTGCGGGTTTTTCGTGCTGTGGATTCATTTCGTTGGAAGGGGTTTTTAAGTGCTCCTGAGTAATTTTGTTTGAAGCAGGTTTTTAAATGTTCTGGTGTCCATTTGTTGGAAGCATTGTTTAAGTGCTCTAGGGTCGTTCCGTTGGAAGCAGGTTTTTAAATGCTCTGTAGTCATTTCTTTGGAAGCGGGTATTAGAGTGCTCTGGAGTCATTTCTTTGGAAGCAGGTTTTTAAGTGCTCTGGAGTCATTTCGTTGGGCGTGTTTTTAAGTGCTCGGGTTCATTTCTTTGGAAGTGGTTTTTAAGTGCTCTGGAGTCATTTCATTGAAGCGGGTTTTAGAGTGCTCTGGATTCATTCGTTGGAAGTGGTATTTTCAGGGCTCTGGAGTCATTTCTTTGGATGAAGGTTTTTCGTGCTCTGGATTCATTTAGTTTGGAAGGTGATTTTTAAGTGCTCTGAGTAATTTTTTTTAAGCGGGTTTTTAAATATTCTGGTGTCCATTCTTTAGAAGAGGTTTAAGTACTCTAGGGTCGTTTTTCGTTGGAAGCAGGTTTTATAATGCTCTGTAGTCATTTAGTTGGAAGCAGGTTTTTATGTGCTCTGAGGTCATTTCGTTGGAAGCCGTTTTTTAAGTGCTCTGTGGTCATTTCATTGGAAGCGGTTTTTTAAGTGCTCTGGAGTCATTTCGTTGGAAGTGGCTTTTTCAGTGCTCTGGAGTCATTTCGTTGGAAGCAGTTTCTTAAGTGCTCTGGAGTCATTTCGTTTGAACCGTGTTTTTGAGTGCTTTGGAATCATTTTGTTGGAAGTGGCGTTTTTAAGTGCTCTGGAGTCATTTCGTTGGAAGTGGTTTTTAAGTGCTCTGGAGTCATTTCGTTGGAAGCGGGTTTTTATGTGCTCTGAGGTCATTTCTTTGGAAGCGGGTTTTTAAGTGCTCTGGGGTCATTTCGTTGGAAGCGGGTTTTTAAGTGCTCTGGAGTCATTTCGTTGGAAGTGGTTTTTAGTGCTCTGGAGTCATTTTGTTGGAAGCGGTTTTTGTATTCTCTGTCAAGTTGCGGGTTTTTTGTTGCTCTGGAGTCATTTTTTGGAAGTGGGTTTTTAAGTGCTCTGGAATCATTTCGCGGATTTTTGTACTAAAGTCATTTTTTTGGGCGGGTTTTTAAGTGCTCTGGAGTCATTTTTTGGAAGGCGGGTTTTTAAGTCTTCTGGAGTCCTTTCGTTGGAAGCGGATTTTTAAGTGCTCTGAGTCATTTTGTTGGAAGCGGGTTTTTAAGTGTTCTGGAGTCATTTTTTTGGAAACGGGTTTTTAAGTGTTCTGGAGTCATTTCGTTGGAAGCGGGTTTTTAAGTGCTCTGGAGTCATTTCGTTGGAAGGGGTTTTTAAGTGCTCTGGAGTCATTTTTGGAAGCGGGTTTTTAAGTGCTCTGGAGTCATTTCGTGGAAAGGGTTTTTAAGTGCTCTGGAGTCATTTTGTTTGGAAGCAGGTTTTAAGTGCTCTGGTGTCATTTTTTTGGAAGCATTTTTTAAGTATTCTGGTGTCATTTCTTTGGAAGCGGGTTTTTAAGTGCTCTGTAGTCATTTTTTTGGAAGCGGGTTTTTAAGTCTTCTGGTATCCTTTAGTTGGAAGCGGGTTTTTAAGTGCTCTGGAGTCATTTTGTTGGAAGTGGTTTTTAAGTGCTCTGTAGTCATTTCTTTGGAAGTGGGTTTTTAAGTGTTCTGGTGTCATTTCTTTGGAAGTGGGTTTTTAAGTGCTCTGGGGTCATTTCGTTGGAATTGGGTTTTTAAGTTCTCTGGGTCATTTTTTTGGAAGCGGGTTTTTAAGTGCTCTGGAGTCATTTCTTTGGAAGCGGGTTTTTTAAGTGCTCTGGAGTCATTTCGTTGGAAGCGGGTTTTAAGTCTTCTGGAGTCATTTATTTGGAAGGGGTTTTTAAGTGCTCTGGTGTCCTTTCGTTGGAAGTGGGTTTTTAAGTGCTCTGGAGTCATTTCGTTTGAAGCGGGTTTTTAAGTGCTCTGGTGTCATTTCTTTGGAAGAAGGTTTTTAAGTACTCTGGAGTCATTTCGTTGGAAGCAGGTTTTAAGTGCTCTGGAGTCATTTCGTTGGAAGCGGGTTTTTAAGTGCTCTGGAGTCATTTCGTTGGAAGCGGTTTTTAAGTGCTTCTGGTGTCATTTTTGGAAGCGGGTTTTTAAGTGCTCTGGAGTCATTTTGTTGGAAGCGGTTTTTAAGTGCTCTGGAGTCATTTCGTTGGAAGCGGGTTTTTAAGTGCTCTGGAGTCATTTCGATTTGGGCGGGTTTTTAAGTGCTCTGTAGTCATTTCGTTGAAGCGGGTTTTTAAGTTCTCTGGGTCATTTTTTTGGAAGCGGGTTTTTAAGTGCTCTGGAGTCATTTCTTTGGAAGCGGGTTTTAGAGTTCTCTGGAGTCATTTCGTTTGGGCGGTATTTTAAGTGCTCTGGAGTCATTTCATTGGATGCAGGTTTTTATGTGCTCTGGATTCATTTCGTTGGAAGGTGGTTTTTAAGTGCTCCTGAGTAATTTTTTTTGAAGCGGGTTTTTAAATATTCTGGTGTCCATTCTTTGGAAAGGGGTTTTAAGTACTCTAGGGTCGTTTCATTGGAAGCAGGTTTTTAATGCTCTGTAGTCATTTAGTTGGAAGCGGGTTTTTATGTGCTCTGAGGTCATTTTGTTGGAAGCGGTTTTTAAGTGCTCTGGAGTCATTTCATTGGAAGCTTTTTTAAGTGCTCTGGGTCATTTCATTTGGAAGCGGGTTTTTAAGTGCTCTGGTGTCATTTCTTTGGAAGCAGTTTTTTAAGTGCTCTGGAGTCATTTCTTTGGAAGCGGTTTTTAAGTGCTCTGGAGTCATTTCGTTGGAAGTGGGTTTTTAAGTGCTCTGGAGTCATTTCGTTTGGAAGCGGGTTTTTAAGTGCTCTGGATTCATTTCGTTTGGAAGGCGGTTTTTAAGTGCTCTGGAGTCATTTTTTTTGGAAGCGGGTTTTTAAGTATTCTGGTGTCATTTCGTTGGAAGCGGGTTTTTAAGTGCTCTGGAGTCATTTCTTTGGAAGCATGTTTTTTAGTGCTCTGGTAGTCATTTAGATTTGAAGCGGGTTTTTAAGTGCTCTGGAGTCATTTCGTTGGAAGCGGGTTTTTAAGTTCTCTGGAGTCATTTCGTTGGAAGCGGGTTTTAAGTGCTCTGGAGTCATTTAGTTGGAAGCGGGTTTTTAAGTGCTCTGGAGTCATTTCGTTGGAAGCGGGTTTTTAAGTGCTCTGGAGTCATTTCGTTGGAAGCGGGTTTTTAAGTGCTCTGGAGTCATTTCGTTGGAAGCGGGTTTTTAAGTGCTCTGGAGTCATTTGTTGGAAGTGGTTTTTAAGTGCTCTGGAGTCATTTCGTTGGAAGCGGGTTTTTAAGTGCTCTGGAGTCATTTCTTTGGAATAGGGTTTTAAGTGCTCTGGTGTCATTTCATTGGAAGCGGGTTTTTATGTGCTCTGTAGTCATTTAGTTGGAAGCGGGTTTTTAAGTGCTCTGGAGTCATTTTTTTGGAAGCGGGTTTTAAGTGCTCTGGAGTCATTTCTTTGGAAGCGGGTTTTTAAGTGCTCTGGAGTCATTTTTTTGGAAGTGGGTTTTTAAGTGCTCTGGAGTCATTTCGTTGAAGCGGGTTTTAAGTGCTCTGGAGTCATTTTTTTGGAAGCGGGTTTTTAAGTGCTCTGGAGTCATTTCTTTGGAAGTGGTTTTTTAAGTGCTCTGGAGTCATTTCGTTGGAAGCGGGTTTTTAAGTGCTCTGGTGTCATTTCGTTGGAAGCGGGTTTTTAAGTGCTCTGGAGTCATTTTTTTGGAAGCGGGTTTTTAAGTGCTCTGGTGTCATTTCGTTGGAAGTGGGTTTTTAAGTGCTCTGGAGTCATTTCGTTGGAAGCGTTTTTTAAGTGCTCTGGAGTCATTTAGTTGGAAGCGGGTTTTTAAGTGCTCTGGAGTCATTTGTTGGAAGCGGTTTTTAAGTGCTCTGGAGTCATTTTGTTGGAAGTGGGTTTTTAAGTGCTCTGAGTCATTTTGTTGGAAGCGGTTTTTAAGTGCTCTGGTGTCATTTTCTTTGGAAGTGGGTTTTTAAGTGCTCTGGAGTCATTTCGTTGGAAGTGGGTTTTTAAGTGCTCTGGAGTCATTTCTTTGGAAGCATGTTTTTAAGTGCTCTGGAGTCATTTCTTTGGAAGCAGTTTTTAAGTGCTCTGGAGTCATTTCGTTGGAAGCAGGTTTTTAAGTGCTCTGTAGTCATTTCGTTGGATGTGGGTTTTTTAGTGTTCTGGTGTCATTTCGTTGGAAGCGGGTTTTTAAGTGCTCTGGAGTCATTTCGTTGGAAGTGGGTTTTTAAGTGCTCTGGAGTCATTTTTTGGAAGCATGTTTTTAAGTGCTCTGGGTCATTTCGTTGGAAGGGGTTTTTAAGTGCTCTGGATTCTTTCTTTGGAAGCGGGTTTTTAAGTGCTCTGGTGTCATTTTTTGGAAGCGGGTTTTTAAGTGTTCTCTTTGTTTAGTCGGGTTTTTAAGTTCTTGGAGTCATTTCGGAAGCGGGTTTTTAAGTGCTCTGGAGTCATTTCGTTGGAAGCGGGTTTTTAAGTGCTCTGGAGTCATTTTGTTGGAAGAAGGTTTTTTAAGTGCTCTGGAGTCATTTCGTTGGAAGCATGGTTTTTAAGTGCTCTGGAGTCATTTTTTTGGAAGTGGGTTTTTAAGTGCTCTGGTGTCATTTCGTTGGAAGTGGTTTTTAAGTGCTCTGGAGTCATTTTTTGGAAGCAGGTTTTTAAGTGCTCTGGAGTCATTTCGTTGGAAGCGGTTTTTAAGTGCTCTGGAGTCATTTTGTTGGAAGCGGTTTTTAAGTCATTTCTGGAGTGGGTTTTTAAGTGTTTGGTGTCATTTAGTTGGAAGTGGGTTTTTAAGTGCTCTGGGGTCATTTCGTTGGAAGTGGGTTTTTAAGTGCTCTGGAGTCATTTCTTTGGAAGCGGGTTTTTAAGTGCTCTGGAGTCATTTCGTTGGAAGGGGTTTTTAAGTGCTCTGGAGTCATTTCTTTCTTGTCATTTCGTTGGGTTTTTAAGTGCTCTGGAGTCATTTCGTTGGAAGGGGTTTTTTAGTGCTCTGGAGTCATTTCATTGGAAGCGGGTTTTTAAGTGCTCTGGTGTCATTTCGTTGGAAGGGGTTTTTAAGTGCTCTGGAGTCATTTCGTTTGGAAGCAGGTTTTTAAGTGCTCTGGAGTCATTTCGTTGGAAGCATTTTTTAAGTGCTCTGGAGTCATTTCGTTGGAAGCGGTTTTAAAGTGCTCTGGAGTCATTTCGTTGGAAGCGGGTTTTTAAGTCTTCTGGAGTCATTTCGTTGGAAGCGTGTTTTTTAAGTGCTCTGGAGTCATTTTGTTGGAAGCGGTTTTTAAGTGCTCTGGAGTCATTTTCGTTGGAAGCGGGTTTTTAAGTGCTCTGGAGTCATTTGTTGGAAGCGTCATTTTTTTAAGTGCTCTGGAGTCATTTTTTGGAAGCGGGTTTTTAAGTGCTCTGGAGTCATTTTTTTGGAAGAAGCGGTTTTTAAGTGCTCTGGAGTCATTTCGTTGGAAGGCGATATTTTTAAGTGCTCTGAGTCATTTTTTTGGAAGCGGGTTTTTAAGTGCTCTGGATTCATTTCTTTGGAAGGTGGTTTTTAAGTGCTCTGAGTAATTTTTTTGGAAGCGGGTTTTTAAATATTCTGGTGTCATTTCTTTGGAAGCGGGTTTTTAAGTACTCTGGAGTCATTTTTTTTGGAAGCGGGTTTTTAAGTGCTCTGTAGTCATTTAGTTGGAAGCGGGTTTTTAAGTGCTCTGGGTCATTTTTTGGAAGCGGGTTTTTAAGTGCTCTGATGTCATTTCGTTGGAAGCGGGTTTTTAAGTGCTCTCTGGTCATTTTTTTGGAAGCGGGTTTTTAAGTGCTCTGGAGTCATTTCGTTGGAAGCGGGTTTTTAAGTGCTCTGGAGTCATTTCGTTGGAAGCGGTTTTTAAGTGCTCTGGAGTCATTTCGTTGGAAGCGGGTTTTTAAGTTCTCTGGGTCATTTCATTTGGAAGTGGGTTTTTAAGTGCTCTGGAGTCATTTCGTTGGAAGTGGTTTTTAAGTGCTCTGGAGTCATTTCGTTGGAAGCGGTTTTTAAGTGCTCTCCTGTCATTTTGTTGGAAGCGGGTTTTTAAGTGCTCTGGAGTCATTTCTTTGGAAGTGGGTTTTTAAGTGCTCTGGAGTCATTTCGTTGGAAGCGGGTTTTTAAGTGCTCTGGAGTCATTTTTTTGGAAGCGGGTTTTTAAGTGCTCTGGAGTCATTTCGTTGGAAGCGGGTTTTTAAGTGCTCTGGTGTCATTTTGTTGGAAGCGGTTTTTAAGTGCTCTGGAGTCATTTCGTTGGAAGCGGGTTTTTAAGTGTTCTGGAGTCCTTTCGTTGGAAGTGGGTTTTTAAGTGCTCTGGAGTCATTTCGTTGGAAGCGGGTTTTTAAGTGCTCTGGAGTCATTTTTTTGGAAGGTGTTTTTAAGTGCTCTGGAGTCATTTTTTGGAAGCGGGTTTTTAAGTGCATTTCTGGAGCGATATTTTAATTGGATTTCAGGTTTTTAAGTGCTCTGGATTCATTTAGTTGGAAGGTGGTTTTTAAGTGCTCTGGAGTCATTTTTTTTTGAAGCGGGTTTTTTAATATTCTGGTGTCATTTCTTTGGAAGCGGGTTTTTAAGTACTCTGGGGTCATTTTTTTGGAAGCAGGTTTTTAATGCTCTGTAGTCATTTAGTTGGAAGCGGGTTTTTAAGTGCTCTGAGGTCATTTCGTTGGAAGTGGGTTTTTAAGTGCTCTGGAGTCATTTCGTTGGAAGCGGGTTTTTAAGTGCTCTGGAGTCATTTCGTTGGAAGAAGGTTTTTAAGTGCTCATTGTCATTTTTTTGGAAGCGGTTTTTAAGTGCTCTGGAGTCATTTCATTGGAAGCGGGTTTTAAGTGCTCTGGAGTCATTTCGTTGGAAGGGGTTTTTAAGTGCTCTGGAGTCATTTTTTTGGAAGCGGGTTTTTAGTGCTCTGGAGTCATTTAGTTTGGAAGGGGTTTTTAAGTGCTCTGAGTCATTTTGTTGGAAGCGGGTTTTTAAGTGTTCTGGTGTCATTTCGTTGGAAGCGGGGTTTTAAGTGCTCTGAGTCATTTCTTTGGAAGCAGGTTTTTAAGTGCTCTGTAGTCATTTAGTTGGAAGGTGGTTTTTAAGTGCTCTGGTCATTTTTTTGGAAGCGGGTTTTTAAGTGCTCTGGAGTCATTTTGTTGGAGCGGGTTTTTAAGTGCTCTGGAGTCATTTCTTTGGAAGCGGGTTTTTAAGTGCTCTGGAGTCATTTCGTTGGAAGTGGGTTTTTAAGTGCTCTGGAGTCATTTCGTTGGAAGCGGGTTTTTAAGTGCTCTGTGGTCATTTTTTGGAAGAAGGGTTTTTAAGTGCTCTGGAGTCATTTTTGGAATGGGTTTTTAAGTTTTTGGTCAGGTTTTTTTGGTAGTCATTTCTTTGGAAGCGGGTTTTTAAGTGCTCTGGAGTCATTTCTTTGGAAGCGGGTTTTTAAGTGCTCTGGAGTCATTTCTTTGGAAGTGGGTTTTTAAGTGCTCTGGAGTCATTTCGTTGGAAGCGGGTTTTTAAGTGCTCTGGAGTCATTTCGTTGGAAGTGGGTTTTTAAGTGCTCTGGAGTCATTTCATTGGAAGCGGTTTTTAAGTGCTCTGGAGTCATTTCTTTGGAAGCGGGTTTTAAGTGCTCTGGAGTCATTTCGTTGGAAGCGGGTTTTTAAGTGCTCTGGAGTCATTTCGTTGGAAGCGGGTTTTTAAGTGCTCTGAGGTCATTTTTGTTGGAAGCGGTTTTTAAGTATTCTCCTTTCATTTCGTTGGAAGGGTTTTTAAGTGCTCTGGGGTCATTTCTTTGGAAGCGGTTTTTAAGTGCTCTGGAGTCATTTCGTTTGGAAGCGGGTTTTTAAGTGCTCTGGAGTCATTTCGTTGGAAGCGGGTTTTTAAGTGCTCTGGAGTCATTTCTTTGGAAGCGGGTTTTTAAGTGCTCTGGAGTCATTTCATTGGAAGCGGTTTTTTAAGTGCTCTGGAGTCATTTTGTTGGAAGGCGGGTTTTTAAGTGCTCTGGAGTCATTTTTTGGAAGCGGGTTTTTAAGTGCTCTGGAGTCATTTTTTTGGAAGCAGGTTTTAAGTGCTCTGGAGTCATTTGTTGGAAGCAGGTTTTTAAGTGCTCTGGAGTCATTTCGTTGGAAGCGGGTTTTTAAGTGCTCTGGAGTCATTTCGTTGGAAGCGGGTTTTTAAGTGCTCTGGAGTCATTTCATTGGAAGCGGGTTTTTAAGTGCTCTGGAGTCATTTCTTTGGAAGCGGGTTTTTAAGTGCTCTGGAGTCATTTTGTTGGAAGCGGTTTTTAAGTGCTCTGGAGTCATTTCTTTGGAAGCGGGTTTTAAGTGCTCTGGAGTCATTTCGTTGGAAGTGGGTTTTTAAGTGCTCTGGAGTCATTTCGTTGGAAGCGGTTTTTTAAGTGCTCTGGTCATTTCTTTGGAAGTAGGTTTTTAAGTGCTCTGGTGTCATTTTAGTGGTTTTTAAGTGCTCTGAAGTCATTTTTTTTGGAAGCGGGTTTTTAAGTGCTCTGGTGTCATTTCTTTGGAAGCAGGTTTTTAAGTGCTCTGGATTCATTTCGTTTTGTTTTGGAAGCATGGTCATTTTTTTAATGCTCTGTAGTCATTTAGTTGGAAGCGGGTTTTAAGTGCTCTGGGTCATTTCGTTGGAAGCGGGGTTTTTAAGTGCTCTGGAGTCATTTCGTTGGAAGCGGGTTTTTAAGTGCTCTGTCATTTCGTTGGAAGCGGGTTTTTAAGTGCTCTGTGGTCATTTCGTTTGGGTTTTTAAGTGCTCTCCTGTCATTTTGTTGGAAGCGGGTTTTAAGTGCTCTGGAGTCATTTCGTTGGAAGCGGTTTTTAAGTGCTCTGGAGTCATTTCTTTGGAAGCGGGTTTTTTAAGTGCTCTGGAGTCATTTCTTTGGAAGCGGGTTTTTAAGTGCTCTGGAGTCATTTCGTTGGAAGCGGGTTTTTAAGTGCTCTGGAGTCATTTCATTTGGAAGCGGGTTTTTAAGTGCTCTGGAGTCATTTCTTTGGAAGCGGGTTTTTAAGTGCTCTGGGGTCATTTCTTTGGAAGCGGGTTTTTAAGTGCTCTGGAGTCATTTTTTTTGAAAGTGGTTTTTAAGTGCTCTGGAGTCATTTTGTTGGAAGCGGGTTTTTAAGTGCTCTGGTCAGTCATTTCTTTGGAAGTTGGGTTTTTAAGTGCTCTGGAGTCATTTTTTGGAAGCGGTTTTTATGTGCTCTGAGTCATTTTTTTTGAAAGCGGGTTTTAAGTGCTCTGGAGGTCATTTCGTTGGAAGCGGTTTTTAAGTGCTCTGGAGTCATTTCATTTGGAAGCGGGTTTTTAAGTGCTCTGGAGTCATTTCGTTGGAAGTGGTTTTTAAGTGCTCTGGAGTCATTTTTTGGAAGTGGGTTGAAGTGGGTTTTTAAGTTTTTGCTCTGGTGTCATTTCTTTGGAAGTGGGTTTTTAAGTGCTCTGGAGTCATTTTTTGGAAGCGGGTTTTTAAGTGCTCTGGAGTCATTTCGTTGGAAGCGGGTTTTTAAGTGCTCTGGAGTCATTTTTCTTTGGAAGGGTTTTTAAGTGCTCTGGAGTCATTTCTTTGGAAGTGGGTTTTTAAGTGCTCTGGAGTCATTTCGTTGGAAGCGGGTTTTTAAGTTCTCTGGAGTCATTTTGTTTGGAAGCGGGTTTTTAAGTGCTCTGGAGTCATTTCTTTGGAAGCGGGTTTTTAAGTGCTCTGGAGTCATTTCGTTGGAAGTGGGTTTTTAAGTGCTCTGTAGTCATTTCGTTGGAAGCGGGTTTTTAAGTGCTCTGGAGTCATTTCGTTGGAAGCGGGTTTTTAAGTGCTCTGGAGTCATTTTGTTGGAAGCGGGTTTTTAAGTGCTCTGTAGTCATTTCGTTGGAAGCGGGTTTTTAAGTGCTCTGGAGTCATTTCTTTGGAAGCGGGTTTTTAAGTGCTCTGGAGTCATTTAGTTAAGCGGGTTTTTAAGTGCTCTGGAGTCATTTTTTTGGAAGGGTTTTTAAGTGCTCTGGAGTCATTTCATTGGAAGCGGGTTTTTAAGTGCTCTGGAGTCATTTTTTGGAAGCGGTTTTTAAGTGCTCTGGAGTCATTTCGTTGGAAGTGGGTTTTTAAGTGCTCTGGTGTCATTTCGTTGGAAGTGGTTTTTAAGTGCTCTGGAGTAATTTTTTTGGAAGCGGGTTTTTAAGTATTCTGGTGTCATTTCTTTGGAAAGGGTTTTTAAGTACTCTGGAGTAATTTTTTGTTGGAAGCAGGTTTTTAAGTGCTCTGTAGTCATTTAGTTGGAAGCGGTTTTTAAGTGCTCTCTGAGTCATTTCGTTGGAAGCGGTTTTTTAAGTGCTCTGATGTCATTTCGTTGGAAGCGGGTTTTTAAGTGCTCTGTGGTCATTTCGTTGGAAGCGGTTTTTAAGTGCTCTGGAGTCATTTCGTTGGAAGTTGGTTTTTAAGTGCTCTGGATTCATTTCGTTGGAAGGGGGTTTTTAAGTGCTCTGGAGTCATTTCGTTGGAAGCGGGTTTTTAAGTTCTCTGGTTTCATTTTTTTTGGAAGTTGTTTTTAAGTGCTCTGGAGTCATTTTTTTGGAAGCGGGTTTTTAAGTTCTCTGGAGTCATTTCGTTTGGAAGCAGTTTTTAAGTGCTCTGGAGTCATTTCTTTGGATGCAGGTTTTTAAGTGCTCTGGATTCATTTCGTTGGAAGGTGGTTTTTAAGTGCTCTGAGTAATTTTTTGAAGCGGGTTTTTAAATATTCTGGTGTCCATTCTTTGGAAGCGGGTTTTAAGTACTCTGGAGTCATTTCATTGGAAGCAGGTTTTTAATGCTCTGTAGTCATTTAGTTGGAAGGTGGTTTTTATGTGCTCTGAGGTCATTTTTTTGGAAGCGGGTTTTTAAGTTCTGGTGTCATTTCTTGGAAGTGGGTTTTAAGTGCTCTGATGTCATTTTCGTTGGAAGCAGGTTTTTAAGTGCTCTGTAGTCATTTAGTTGGAAGCAGGTTTTTAAGTGCTCTGGAGTCATTTTGTTGGAAGCGGTTTTAAGTGCTCTGGAGTCATTTCGTTGGAGCGGGTTTTTAAGTGCTCTGGATTCATTTCGTTTGGAAGCGGTTTTTAAGTGCTCTGGAGTCATTTCGTTGGAAGCGGGTTTTTGAGTTCTCTGGGGTCATTTCATTTGGAAGCGGGTTTTTAAGTGCTCTGGGGTCATTTCTTTGGAAGCGGTTTTTTAGTGCTCTGGAGTCATTTCGTTGGAAGTGAGTTTTTAAGTATTCCTGTCCTTTCGTTGGAAGCGGGTTTTTAAGTGCTTGGGTTCATTTCATTGGAAGCGGGTTTTTAGTGCTCTGGAATCATTTCGTTGGAAGCGGGTTTTTAAGTGCTCTGGAGTCATTTCTTTGGAAGCGGGTTTTTAAGTGCTCTGGAGTAAATTCGTTGGAAGCCGGTTTTTACGTGCTCTGGAATCATTTCGTTGGAAGCGGGTTTTTAAGTGTTCAAGTATCCTTTCGTTGGAAGCAGTTTTTTTAAGTGCTCTGGAGTCATTTCGTTGGAAGCGGGTTTTTAAGTGCTCTGGAGTCATTTCGTTGGAATCGAGTTTTAGAGTGCTCTGGAGTCATTTCGTTGGAAGCGGTATTTTAAGGGCTCTGGAGTCATTTCATTGGAAGCGGGTTTTTATGTGCTCTGGATTCATTTCGTTGGAAGGTGGTTTTTAAGTGCTCCTGAGTAATTTTTTTTGAAGCGGGTTTTTATATATTCTGGTGTCCATTCTTTGGAATAGGGTTTTAAGTACTCTAGGGTCGTTTCATTGGAAGCAGGTTTTTTAATGCTCTGTAGTCATTTAGTTGGAAGTGGGTTTTTATGTGCTCTGAGGTCATTTTGTTGGAAGCCGTTTTTTAAGTGCTCTGGAGTCATTTCATTGGAAGCTTGTTTTTAGTGCTCTGGAATCATTTCGTTGTAAGCGGGTTTTTAAGTGATCTGGTGTCCTTTTGTTGGAAGCGGGTTTTAGAGTGCTCTGGAGTCATTTCTTTGGAAGCGGGTTTTTAAGTGCTCTGGAGTAAATTCGTTGGAAGTGGGTTTTTAAGTGCTCTGGAGTCATTTCGTTGGAAGCGGGTTTTTATGTGCTCTGGATTCATTTCGTTTGAAGGTGTTTTTTAAGTGCTCCTGAGTAATTTTTTTTTGAAGCGGGTTTTTAAATATTCTGGTGTCCATTCGTTGGAAGAGGGTTTTTAAGTACTCTAGGGTCGTTTCTTTGGAAGCATGTTTTTAAATGCTCTGTGTCATATAGTCAGGTTTTTATGTGCTCTGAGGGAGCGCGGTTTTTAAGTGCTCTCTGAGGTCATTTCGTTGGAAGCGGGTTTTTATGTGCTCTGTGGTCATTTCGTTTTGGAAGCGGGTTTTTAAGTCCTCTGTGGTCATTTTGTTGGAAGTGGGTTTTTAAGTGCTCTGGAGTCATTTTGTTGGAAGTGGGTTTTTAGTGCTCTGGAGTCATTTCATTGGAAGCGTGTTTTTGAGTGCTCTGGAGTCATTTCTTTGGAAGCAGGTTTTTAAGTTCTCTGGTGTCATTTCATTGGAAGCGGGTTTCTAAGTGCTCTGGAGTCATTTCATTTGAAGCAGGTTTGTAAGTGTTCTGGTATCCTTTCGTTGGAAGTGGGTTTTTAAGTGCCGTGGAGTAATTTCGTTGGAAGCGTTTTTTTAATTGCTGTGGAGTGATTTCGTTTTAAGTGGGTTTTTAAGTGCTCTGGAGTCATTTTGTTGTAAGCGGCTTTTTCAGTGTTCTGGGATCCTTTCGTTGGAAGCAGGTTCTTAAGTGTTCTAACTTCATATCTTTGGAAGCTAGTATTTTTGTGTTCTGGTGTCCTTTCTTTGGAAGTGGGTTTTTAAGTGTTCTGGTATCCTTTCGTTGGAAGCAGGTTTTTAAGTTCTCTTGAGTCATTTCGTTGGAAGCGGGTTTTTAAGTGCTCTGGAGTCATTTTGTTGGTAGCGGGTTTTTAAGTGCTCTGGAGTCACTTCGTTGGAAGTGGATTTTTATTGCTCGGGAGTCATTTCGTTGGAAGCATGTTTGTAAGTGCTTTGGAGTCATTTCTTTGGAAGTGGGGATGTAAGTACTCTGGATTCATTTCGTTGGAAAATTTTTTTATGTCGCTGAGGTCATTTTTTTGGAAGCGGGTTTTTAAGTGTTCTTGTATCCTTTCGTTGGAAGCGGATTTTTGAGTGCTCTGGAGACATTTTGTTGGAAGTGGGTTTGTGAGTGCTCTGGAATCATTTCATTGGAAGCAGGTTTTAGAGTGCTCAGGAGTCATTTCTTTGGAATCGGTATTTTAAGGGCTCTGGAGTCATTTCATTGGATGCAGGTTTTTACGTGCTCTGGATTCATTTCGTTGGAAGGTGGTTTTTAAGTGCTCCTGAGTAATTTTTTTTGAAGCAGGTTTTTAAATATTCTGGTGTCCATTCTTTGGAAGAGGGGTTTAAGTACTCTAGGGTCGTTTCGTTGGAAGCTGGTTTTTTAATGCTCTGTAGTCATTTAGTTAGAAGCGGGTTTTTATGTGCTCTGAGGTCATTTTGTTGGAAGCCGTTTTTTAAGTGCTATGGGGTCATTTCGATGGAAGCTGTTTTTTATGTGCTCAGAGGTCTTTCGTTGGAAGCGGGTTTTTATGTGCTCTGTGGTCATTTCATTGGAAGCGGTTTTTAAGTGCTCTGGAATCATTTTTTTGGAAGTGGATTTTTCAGTGCTCTTGAGTCATTTCTTTGGAAGGGTGTTTTTAAGTGCTCTGGAGTCACTTTGTTGGAAGCATGTTTGTAAGTGCTCTGGAGTCATTTCGTTGGAAGCAGGTTTTTGAGTGCTCTGGAGTCATTTCGTTGGAAGCGGGTTTGAGAGTGCTCTGGAGTCCTTTCGTTGGAAGTGGTATTTTAAGTGCTCTGGAGTCATTTCGTTGGAAGCAGATTTTTACGTGCTGTGGATTCATTTCGTTGGAAGGGGGTTTTTAAGTGCTCCTGAATAATTTTGTTTGAAGCAGGTTTTTAAATGTTCTGCTGTCCATTCGTTTGGCGTTTAAGTGCTCTAGGGCGTTTCTTTAAGGTTTTTAAATGCTCTGGAGTCATTTCTTTGGAAGCAGGTTTTTATGTGCTCTGAGGTCATTTCATTGGAAGCGGGTTTTTAGTGCTCTGGGGTCATTTCTTTGGAAGCGGGTTTTTATGTGCTCTGATGTCATTTCGTTGGAAGCGGGTTTTTAAGTGCTCTGTGGTCATTTCATTGGAAGCGGTTTTTTAAGTGCTCTGGAGTCATTTCGTTGGAAGTTGGTTTTTCAGTGCTCTGGATTCATTTTCGTTGGTTTTTAAGTGCGGTTTTGGTTTTAAGTGCGGTTTTTAAGTGCTCTGGAGTCATTTCGTTGGAAGCGGGTTTTGGAGTGCTCTGGGGTCATTTTTGAAGCGGGTTTTGTTGGAAGCGGGTTTTGAGTGCTCTGGAGTCATTTCGTTGGAAGCAGGTTTTAGAGTGCTCTGGAATCTTTTCGTTGGAGGCGGGTTTTTAAGTGATCTGGAGTCATTTCGTTGGAAGGGGGTTTTAGAGTGCTCTGGAGTCATTTCTTTGGAAGCGTGTTTTTAAGTCTTCTGGAGTCATTTCGTTGGAAGCGAGTTTTTAAGTATTCTCCTGTCCTTTCGTTGGAAGCGGGTTTTTAAGTGCTCTGGAGTTATTTCGTTTTGGAGCGGGTTTTAGAGTGCTCTGGAGTCATTTCGTTGGAAGCGGTATTTTAAGTGCTCTGGAGTCATTTCATTGGAAGCGGGTTTTTATGTGCTCTGGATTCATTTCGTTGGAAGGTGGTTTTTAAGTGCTCCTGAGTAATTTTTTTTGAAGCGGGTTTTTATATATTCTGGTGTCCATTCTTTGGAAGAGGGTTTTAAGTACTCTAGGGTCGTTTCATTGGAAGCAGGTTTTTTAATGCTCTGTAGTCATTTAGTTGGAAGCGGGTTTTTATGTGCTCTGAGGTCATTTCGTTGGAAGCCGTTTTTTAAGTGCTCTGGAGTCATTTCATTGGAAGCTTGTTTTTAGTGCTCTGGAATCATTTCGCTGTAAGCGGGTTTTTAAGTGATCTGGTGTCCTTTTGTTGGAAGCGGGTTTTAGAGTGCTCTGGAGTCATTTCTTTGGAAGCAGTTTTTTAAGTGCTCTGGAGTCATTTCATTGGAAGCGGGTTTTTCAGGGCTCTGGAGTCATTTCTTTGGAAGCGGATTTTTACGTGCTCTGGATTCATTTCCTTGGAAGCGGTTTTTAAGTGCTCCTGAGTCATTTCATTGGAAGCGTGTTTTAGAGTGTTCTGGAATCATTTCGTTGGAAGCGGGTTTTTAAGTTCTCTGGTGTCATTTCATTGGAAGCAGGTTTTTATGTGCTCTGGATTCATTTCGTTGGAAGGTGGTTTTTAAGTGCTCCTGAGTAATTTTTTTTGAAGCGGGTTTTTATATATTCTGGTGTCCATTCTTTGGAAGAGGGTTTTAAGTACTCTAGGGTCGTTTCATTGGAAGCAGGTTTTTAAATGCTCTGTAGTCATTTCGTTGGAAGCGGGTTTTTAAGTGCTCTGGAGTCACTTCGTTGGAAGCATGTTTGTAAGTGCTCTGGAGTCATTTCGTTGGAATTTGGGATGTAAGTACTCTGGATTCATTTCGTTGGAAACGGTTTTTTATGTGCGCTGAGGTCATTTTTTTGGAAGCGGGTTTTTAAGTGTTCTGGTATCCTTTCGTTGGAAGCAGATTTTTAAGTGCTCTGGAGTAATTTCGTTGGAAGCGGGTTTTTAAGTGTTCTGGTGTACTTTCGTTGGAAGTGGGTTTTTAAGTGCTCTGGGGTCATATCGTTGGAAGTGGTTTTTTAAGTGCTCTGGAGTCATTTCTTTGGAAGCGGGTTTTTAAGTGCTCTGGAGTAATTTCAATGGAAGCGGGTTTATAAGTGCTCTGGAGTCATTTCATTGGAAGCGGGTTTTTAAGTGCTCTGGAGTCATTTCGTTGGAAGCGGGTTTTAGAGTGATCTGGAGTCATTTCATTGCAAGCAGTTTTTTAAGTTCTCTGGAGTCATTTCATTGGAAGCGGGTTTTTCAGGGCTCTGGAGTCATTTCTTTGGAAGCGGATTTTTACGTGCTCTGGATTCATTTCCTTGGAAGCGGTTTTTAAGTGCTCCTGAGTCATTTCATTGGAAGCGGGTTTTTAAGTGTTCTGGTGTCCTTTCTTTGGAAGCGGAGTGTAAGTGCTCTAGGGTCATTTCATTGGAAGCGGTTTTTTAAATGCTCTGTAGTCATTTCGTTGGAAGCAGGTTTTTAAGGGCTTTGGAGTCATTTCGTTGGAAGCAGGTTTTTAAGTGCTCTGGAGTCATTTTGTTGGAAGAGGGTTTTTAAGTGCTCTGGATTCATTTCGTTGGAAGCGCGTTTTTAAGTATTCTCCTGTCCTTTCGTTGGAAGCGGGTTTTTAAGTGCTCAGGGTTCATTTCGTTGGAAGCAGGTTTTTAAGTGCTCTGGAGTCATTTCGTTGGAAGCGGGTTTTAGAGTGCTGTGGACTCATTTTGTTTGAAGCGGGTTTTTAAGTGCTCAGGAGTCATTTCATTGGAAGCGGGTTTTTAAGTGCTCTTGAGTCATTTCATTGGAAGCGGGTTTTTAAGTGCTCTGGATTAATTTAGTTGGAAATGGTTTTTTATGGGCTCTGAGGTCATTTTTTTTGGAAGCGGGTTTTTAAGTGTTCTCGTGTCCTTTTGTTGGAAGCTGGTTTTTAATTGCTCTGGAGTCATTTCGTTGAAGCGGGTTTGTAAGTGCTCTGGAGTCATTTCTTTGGAAGCAAGGTTTTAAGTGCTCTGGAGTCATTTTGTTGGAAGCAAGGTTTTAAGTGCTCTGGAGTCATTTTTGTTGGGTCATTTCTTTGGGGTTTTAAGTGTTCTGGTGTCCTTTGTTTGGTGTCCTTTGCGGGTTTTTAAGTGCTCTGGAGTCATTTCGTTAGGCGTGTTTTTAATTGCTGTGGGGTCATTCCGTTTTAAGTGGGTTTTTAAGGGCTCTGGAGTCATTTAGTTTGAAAAGGTTTTCATGTGCGCTGAGGTCATTTTTTGGAATCGTGTTCTTAAGTTAATTAGGATGTGATTTAAGTTACAAAGTAGTGCTTTGCTTTTCTGTTCTTTCTTTTGAAACTTGTTCCTGTGCCATACATGGCGATATATCACTTTTCAGTTTTCCTGTATTCCTAATTGAAGCGGCGACACACATGTGATTTAGTTTACAAAGTAGTGCTTTGGTTTTCTGTTTTTCGTTGGAAACTTGTTCCTGTGCTGTACAGGGCAATATATCACTTTTCAGGTTCCCTGTATTCCTAATTGTGCGAGCCACACACATGTGGTTTAGTTTACAAAGTATTGCTTTGCATTTATGTTCTTTCGTTGGAAAATTGTTGGGAACAAGTTAGGGTTAGGGTTAGGGTTAGGTTTAGGGTTAGGGTTATGGTTAGGGTTTGGGTTAGGGTTAGGAGGTTAGGGTTAGGGTTAATGTTAGGGTTAGGGTTAGGGTTAGGGTTACGGTTAGGGTTATATCACTTTTCAGTTTTCCTGTTATAATAATTGAAAAGGCGACACGTAGGTGAATTAGTTTACAAAGTTGTGCTATGCGTATCTGTTCTTTCAATGGAAACTTGTTTCTGTGCCGTACAGTGCAAAATAAGACTTTTCAGTTTTCCTGTAATCCTAATTGAAGCGGCGACACACATGTGATTTAGTTCCCAAAGTTGTGCTTTACCTTTCTGTTCTTACATTTGAAACTTCTTCCTGTACTACAAAGTGGATGATATCACTTTTCAATTTTCCTGTATTCCTAATTTTGCAGGTGACACAAATGTGACTTAGTTTACAAAGTAGTGCTTTGCTTTTCTGTTCAAATTTCCAGTATTCCTAATTGAGCAGTGACACACATGTGATTTAGTTTACAAAATAGTGCTTTGCTTTTCTGTTCTGTTTTCCTGTATTCCTAATTGGCGAGTGACCCACATGTGATTTAGTTTACAAACTACTGCTTTGCTTTTCTGTTCTTTCTTTGAAATTTGTTCTGTCCTGTACAGTGGGATATATCACTTTTCAGTTTTCCTGTATTCCTAATTGAGCGAGTGACACATATGTGATTCAGTTTACAAAGTAGTGCTTTGCGTTTATGTTCTTTTGTTGGAAACTTGTTCCTGTTAGGAACAAGTTAGGGTTAGGGTTACGGTTTTGTTGGAAACTTGTTCCTGTTAGGAACAAGTTAGGGTTAAGTTACAGTTAGGGTTAGGGTTAGGGTTAGGGTTAGGCTGTTAGGGTTAGGGTTAGGGTTAGGGTTAGGGTTAGGGTTAGGGTGAGAGTTAGGGTTAGGGTTATATCACTTTTCAGTTTTCCTGTTATTATAATTGAACAGGCAACACGTATGTGAATTAGTTTACAAAGTTGTGGTTTGTGTTTCTGTTCTTTTGATGGAATCTTGTTTCTGTGCCATACAGTGCGATATATCACTTTTCAGTTTTCCTGTATTCCTAATTGAGGGAGTGACACACATGTGATTCCTTTTAAAAGTTGTGCTTTGCATTTCTGTTCTTTTATTTGGAAACTTGTTACTGTTAGGAGCGAGTTAGGGTTATAGTTAGGGTTAGGGATAGGGTTAGGGTTAGGGTTAGGTTAAGGGTTAGGGTAGTGTTAGGGTTTTGGTTAGGGTTAGGGGGTTAGGGTTAGGGTTAGGGTTAGTGATATATCACTTTTCAGTTTTCCTGTTATAATAATTGAACAGGCGACACGTATTTGAATTACTTTACAAAAAAGTGCTTTGCTTTTCTGTTTCTGTTGGAAACTTTTTTTCTGTGCTATACAGTGTGCTATATCACTTTTCAGTTTTCCTGTTATTATAATTGAACGGGCGACACGTATGTGAATTAGTTTACAAAGTTGTGCTTTGCGTTTCTGATCTTTCGATGGAAATTTGTTCCTGTGCCATACAGTGCGATATATCACTTTTCAGTTTTCCAGTATTCCTAATTGAGCTCGTGACACACATGTGATTTAGTTTACCAAGTAGTGTTTTGTGTTTATGTTCTTTCGTTGGAAACTTGTTATTGTTAAGAACGAGTTAGGGTTATGGTTAGGGATAGGGTTAGGGTTAGGGTTAGGGTAGTGTTAGGGTTTTGGTTAGGTTTAGGGTTAGGGTTAGGGGGTTAGGGTTAGCGTTAAGGTTAGTGATATATCACTTTTCAGTTTTCCTGTTATAATAATTGAACAGGCGACACGTATGTGAATTAGTTTACAAAGTAGTGCTTTACGTTTCTGTTCTATCGATGGAAACTTGGTTCTGTGCTGGACAGTGGGAGATAACACTTTTCAGTTTTCCTGTATTCTTAATTGAGCGAGAGACACACCTGTGATTTAGTTTACAAACCAGTGCTTTGCTTTTCTGTTCTTTCATTCGAAACTTGTTCCTGTACTGTACAGTGCAATATATCACTTTTCAGGTTTCCTGTATTCCTAATTGAGCGAGTGACACACATGTGATTCCGTTTACAAAGTAGTGCTTTGCTTTTCTGTTCTTTCGTTGGAAACTTGTTCCTTTTTGGAACAAGTTAGTGTTAAATTTAGGGTTAGGGTTAGGGTTAGGGTTAGGGTTAGGGTTAGGGTTAGGGTTATACCACTTTTCAGTTTACCTGTTATAATAATTGAACAGGCGTCACGTATGTGAATTAGTTTACAAAGTAGTGCTTTACGTTTCTGTTCTTTCGATGGAAACTTGTTTTTTTTTGCCATACACTGGGAGATAACACTTTTCAGTTTCCCTGTATTTCTAATTGAGCGAGCGACTCACATGTGATTCCGTTTACAAAGTAGTGCTTTGCTTTTCTGTTCTTTTGTTGGAAACTTGTTCCTGTGCTGTACAGTGCGATATATCTTTTTCAGTTTTCCTGTATTCCTAATTGTGAAGCGACACACATGTGATTTAGTTTTCAAAGTAGTGCTTTGCTTTTCTGTTCTTTCATTGAAACTTGTTCCTGTGCTGTACAGTGCGATATATCTTTTTCAGTTTTCCTGTATTCCTAATTGAGCAGTGACACACATATGATTTAGTTAACTATGTAGTGCATTGCGTTTATGTTCTTTCGTTCGAAAGTTATTCCTGTTACTGTTAGGAACAATTTAGGTTTATGGTTAGGGTTATGGCTAGGGTTAGGGTTAGGGTAGTGTTAGGGTTAGGTTTAGGGGGTTAGGGTTAGGGTTAGTGTTAGTGTGAGGTTATATCACTTTTCAGTTTTCCTGTTATTATAATTGAACGGGCGACATGTATGTGAATTAGTTTACAAAGTTGTGCTTTGCGTTTCTGTTCTTTCGATGGAAACTTGTTTCTGTGCCATACAGTGCGATATAACTCTTTTCAGTATTCCTGTTATAATAATTGAAAAGGCGACAAGTATGTGAAATAGTTTACAAAGTTGTGCTTTGCGTTTTCTTTTTTTCAGTTTTCCTGTATTCCTAATTGAGCGGCGACACACATGTGATTTAGTTTACAAAGTAGTGCTTTGGTTTTCTGTTTTTCGTTGGAAACTTGTTTCTGTGCTGTACAGGCGATATATCACTTTTCAGTTTTCCTTTATTCCTAATTGAAGCGGCGACACACATGTGATTTAGTTTACAAAGTAGTGCTTTGCTTTTCTGTTCTTTCGTTGAAACTTGTTCCTGTGCTGTAGAGTGCGATATATCACTTTTCAGTTTTTCTGTATTCCTAATTGAGCGAGGGACATTCATGTGATTTAGTTCACAAAGTAGTGCTTTGTGTTTATGTTCTTTTGTTGGAAACTTGTTCCTATTAGGATCAAGTTAGGGTTAGGGTTAGGGTTACGGTTAGGGTTAGGGTTAGGGTAGGGTTAGGGTTAGGGTTAGGGTTTCGGTTAGGGTTACGGTTAGGTTTAGGGTTAGGGGTTTAGGGTTAGGGATAGGGTTATATCACTTTTCATTTTACCTGTTATAATAATTGAACAGGCGACACGTATGTGAATTAGTTTACAAAGTAGTGCTTTGCGTTTCTGTTCTTCTGTTGGAAACTTTTTTCTGTGCTGTAGAGTGTGATATATCACATTTCAGTTATCCTGTAATAATAATTAAAAAGGCAACACGTATATGAAATAGTTCACAAAGTTGTGCTTTGCGTTTATGTTCTTTCAATGGAAAGTTTTTTCTGTGCCATACAGTGCGAGATAACACTTTTCAGTTCTCCTGTATTCCTAATTGAGCAAGCGACACACATGTGATTCTGTTTAAAAGTAGTACTTTGCTTTTCTGTTCTTTCGTTGGAAACTTGTTCCTGTGATGTACTGTGGATATATCACTTTTTAGTTTTCCTGTATTTCTAATTGAGTGAGCGACACACATGTGATTTAGTTTACAAAGTAGTGCTTTGCTTTTCTGTTCTTTCGTTCAAAACTTGTTCCTGTGCTGTACAGTGCGATATATCACTTTTCAGTTTTCCTGTATTCCTAATTGAGTGAGCGACACACATGTTATTTAGTTTACTATGTAGTGCTTTGCTTTTCTGTTCTTTCGTTGGAAACTTGTTCCTAACAGGGTTAGGATTAGGTTTAGGGTTAGGGTAGGGTTAGGGTTAGGGTTAGGGTTAGTGTTAGGGTTAGGGGTTAGGGTTAGTGTTAGGGTTAGGGGTTAGGGTTAGGGTTAGGGTTAGGGGTTAGGGTTAGGGTTAGGGTTATATCACTTTTCATTTTACCTTTTATAATAATTGAATAAGCGTCGTATGTGAATTAGTTTACAAAGTAGTGCTTTGTGTTTCTGTTCTTTCGATGAAAACTTGTTTCTTTGCAGTACAGTTCAATATATCACTTTTCAGTTTTCCTATATTCCTAATTGAGCAAGTGACACACATGTGATTTAGTTTACAAGTACTGCTTTGCGTTTCTGTTCTTGTGTTGGAAACTTGTTTCTGTGCTGTAAAGTGTGATATATCACTTTTTATTTTCCTGTTATAATAATTGAGCAGGACACACCTATGTGAATTAGTTTACAATGTTGTGCTTTGTGTTTCTGTTCTTTCTTTTTTTTTTTAACCACGTTTATAGCAGCTTTATTTGTAATAGCTGGAACCTGGAAACAACCCAGATGTACATCAATGGAGGAAAGGGTACAGAAATTGTGGTATTTTTATACAATGGAATACTACTCAGCAATCAAAACGGAGGAAATCATGAAATTTGCAGGCAAATGGTGGGATCTAGAAAAGATCATTCTGAAATAACTCATATTTTAATTTTTCATATTTTTAAAAATTAATCTACCTTATGCAGTCACTGGCTACAACCTTTCAATACTTTTGAGATGTGTTCTCATTTTAACTTTTCATTCTCTAATGTATCCCTTAAATGAATCCAATTTACAAGTCAGATTGAAAACAATTTTCCCGAAGCCTGCCTCTAGCATTCTTATCTCATTATCATACCTATTTTACATGCTGTCACTACAATTTTCTCAAAGCCTAACTCTGTCATGTTAATATTTATTAATACATGCAGATCATCATGAAAATCTGAGTAGGTGAAATACATATTTTCATATTCCACTAATAATATTATTTTACTTCATATATATTTACTGAAATATAGATACACATGTTTTTGCATTATATATATATATATATATATATATATATATATATATATATATATATATATATCTTGTCACAATGCCATGTAATTATGAGTACACTGGGCAGTGATCTAAAGTACTCAAATTTTAAGTTCTGAAACTAAGTTGGATATAACTTTAGCATTCTGTGTAACAACTCCAAGTATGAATTTATAGTATTGGAGTATCCATGGCTCACTGTAAGAGGGTCAGAGCATAGTAGTATTATCTATGTGTTTGATATCAACATCCAAAAATGGAAAGCTATGCTTCTAATTGGTTGTGTTTCTATTCATTCACTTAACTCACATTTATTAAAATTTGACAGTGAATAATGTCAATATTTTAACCTTACCAAGTAAAATATTTTTAAAATATTCTGGAACTTATTAGAAGATCATAATATGCTACATAGAAAATTTTAGGTGACAATGTGGGTTTTGCATTTTAGTCTGTTATATAATGGTTTCTATTTATTGAATTTTATACATTGAATTATCCTTAAATTTCTCAGATGAAGCCTAGTTGATCATGATGGTTGATGTTTTTGATGTGTTTCTGGATTTGTTTTTTTTTTTTTTATCTTTTTTTTTTCAATGCAGTTTATTCAGGAACCTTGAACAATCATCTGACCCTGGGAAAGCCAGCCCACTTTAAATAGCCTCTGGGTAGCCAACGTCAGCATGCCACGTGGGCAATGCAGATAACCACATACATGGAAGCAAGCCAGATCCTCAGCCTTAGCCAAATGTGGAGTTGTTTGTGACAGAGAGCACTCACCATCGGGAATATGGAAGGCGGAAACCTGCTCCATCTTTAAGGCATAGCATTCCGCAGCTCTCTACAGTTCCCCCTTTTTGTTTTGGACGCATCAGGCAAGAGTAGAGTTCTGATCTCTGATATTAGAAATAAATTGGGACTTTGTACTGATGTTAATTTAGGTGTCATCCACCAAAAAGAGCATCAGACCCGTCTGATACCTTTTTCTCAGAGGCGGGACCTGGGGCATCAACCCGCATGCAATCAGACATGCTCTTCTCTGGGTCCAAGGCAGCTGACCCTGAGTGCAGTGCTTAGCCTTGCATCCTGAGCGTAACATTTTGGCTTTTTATGGTAGCCAACCATGCTTGGGGAGACTGTCCTGCTTCAATGGCTGTAAGGCCTGAATGGTCATGGCTTCATTACGCTGTTGTGAGACTCTAATCTTGCATATATACCACAGGCAAACCAAGGTGACCAACACCAGAAAGCCTGCTAATGCTCCCATGCCCGCCCATTCCTTCAGATGATTCATGGCTGCAGCAATCCATGATGATAATCCTGTGGCTAGTCCTGCGTCCACTCTGGTAGAATTTACCATGACAATGGCCACTCTCAGCTGGTCCATCGTAGTATCAATTCTCCGTCCAATTACCTAAGATATAGCTTGACAATTGTTTAGACAGATTTGCAGCACAGGGAAAATTCTCATGTTGTATGCTAGTGACACAAAGTCCAGCATACTTTCATTGACAGCCAAGTTGAGCGATTTGCCATAGGGTATCAATTTGCTCCTGCGAGGTCAAACCTCTGATTGAACACCATCAAACCTCCTTTTAGTTGAGCATTAATTCCTTTTTGTACATCTAAGGCATGAGCTACCTTGGCTAAAAGGTTATTCAGGGTCTGAGCAATCTGCCCAGTATGACTCATGGCTAATGCCGTGGTGGTAGCTCAACAGCCGCCAATGAGATGGCAGTAACAATGGCAGCTGTAATTCCAAGATCCCTTTTCTGTCTGAAGAGAGTCATAGCGTGAGGGCATCAACGGGCACAGGCACCCAGCGAGGCATGTGAGTAACCAGCTAGTAAATTTACTAGCATTACAGCATTGGGCAAAAAGCAAGTATCATTACTACAATTACTTGGCTCTATCTGGCTAATAATGAATAAAAATGGGGGATGTAAACAAACAGGTGTGGGCTTATAGGAAATAATTACACTTTATTCACTCTGCATCCCCCCATAAGACCCTCCCTCCCCTCCCAATCCCACCCTCCCTCCTCCCTCTTCATGCATGCCACTGCCCAAGTCCACTGTTAGGGGAGGTTCTCCTCTCCTTTCTATTCTTAGTCCATCAGTTCACATCAAAAGTGGCTGCATTGTCCTCTACTATGGCCTGGTAAGGTTGCTCCCCCTCAGGAGGAGGTGACTAAAGAGCAGGCCAGTCAGTTCATGTCAGAGGCAGCCCCTCTTCTCATTACTATGTAACCCAATTGGACTCTGAACTGCCTGAGCTACATCTGTGCAGGGGTTCTGGGTTATCTCTATGAATGGTCCTTGGTTAGAGTATGAGTCTCTGGGAAGTTCCCTGTGTTCAAATTTTCTTGTTCTGTTGCTCTCCTTGTGAAGACCCTGTCCTCTCAGCTCTTGCTCTTTCCCAGTTCTTACATAAAATTCCATTCACTCTGCCCAACAGTTCCCCATCAGGCTTATCTTCTGCTTTGATAGTCTGTAGGGCAGAGGCTTTCAGAGACCCTCTGTGGTAGGTTCCTAGGTTGTTTCCTGTTTTCTTCTTCTTCTGATGTCCATCCTCTTGGCCTTTCGGATGGGGATTAGACATTTTAGTTAGGGTCCTCTCTCTTGCTTAGCAGAACTCCAACAGCACAGGCTCTAAGAGCAACAATCAATAAATGGGACCTCATGAAACTGAAAAGATTCTGCAAAACAAAGGACACCATCATCAAAACAAAGCAATCTCCTATAGATTGGGAAAGAATCTTCACCAACCCTTTATCTGACAGAGGACTCATATCAAGTATATATAAAGAACTAAAGAAGCTGAAAAGCAGCAAACCAAGTAACCCACTTAAAAAATGGGGAACAGAGCTAAACAGAGAATTCTCTGTAGAGAGGAATACCGAATGGCAGAGAAGCACTTAAAGAAATGCTCAACCTCACTAGCCATTAGGGAAATGCAAATCAAAACAACCCTGAGATTTCACCTTACACCCATGATAATGGCCAAGATCAAAAACTCAAGTGACAACACATGCTGGAGAGGTTGTGGATAAAGAGGAACCTTTGTACACTGCTGGTGGGAATGTAAACTTGTACAACCACTCTGGAAATCAATCTGGCGTTTTCTCAGACAACTAGGAATAGTGCTTCCCCAAGATCCAGCCATACCACTCCTAAGCATATATCCAAAAGAGGCTCAAGCACACAAAAAGGAAATTTGCTCAACCATGTTCGTAGCAGCTTTATTTGTAATAGCCAGAAGCTGGAAACAGCCCAGATGCCCCTCAACTGAAGAATGGATGCAGAAAATGTGGTACATCTACACAATGGAATATTACTCAGCAATGAAAAATGAGGAAATCATGAAATTTGCAGGTAAATGGTGGGATCTGGGAAAGGATCATCCTGAGTGAGTTGTCCCAGAAGCAAAAAGACACACATGGTATATACTCACTCATATAGACATACAAAATAGGACAAACCCACTAAAACCTGTGCATCTAAAGAAATAACCGTTTCTGTTCTTTCGATGGAAACTTGTTTCTCTGCCTTACAGTGCCAGATAACACTTGTCAGTTTTCCTGTATTCCTAATTGAGCGAGGGACACACATGTGATTCCCTTTAAAAGTAGTGCTTTGCTTTTTCTGTTTTTTTTTTTTTGTTGTTGTTGGAAAATTGTTCCTGTGCTGTACAGTGTGATATATCACATTTTAGTTTTCCTGTTATACTAATTGAAAAGGGCAACACGTATGTGAATTAGTTTACAAAGTTGTGCTTTGTGTTTCTGTTCTTTCGATGGAAACTTGTTTCTGTGCCGTACAGTGAGAGATGACACTTTTCAGTTTTCCTGTATTCCTAATTGAGCAAGCGACACACATGTGATTCCGTTTAAAAGTAGTTCTTTGCTTTTCTGTTCTTTTATTGGAAACTTGTTTCTGTGCTGTACAGTGCGTTATATCACTTTTCAATTTTCCTGTATTCCTAATTGAGCGAGTGACACACATGTGATTTAGTTTACAAAGTAGTGCTTTGTGTTTATGTTCTTTCGTTGGAAACTCTTTACTGTTAGGAACAAGTTAGGGTTAGGGTTAGGGTTAGGGTTAGGGTTAGGATAGGGTTAGGGTTAGGGTTATGGTTAGGGTTAGGGTGATTGGTTAGGGTTAGTGTTAGGGTTAGGTTTAGGGTAACGGGGTTAGGCTTAGGGTTATATCACTTTTCAGTTTTCCAGTTATAACAATTGAACAGGCGACACGTATGTGAATTAGTTTACAAAGTTGTGCTTTGCGTTTCTATTCTTTGGATGGAAACTTTTTTCAGTGCAATAAAGTGCGAGATAACACTTATCAGTTTTCCTCTATTCCAAATTGAGCCAGTGACACACATGAGATTCTTTTTAAAAGTATTGCTTTGCTTTTCTATGTTTTGTTGGAAACTTGTTCCGGTGCTGTACAGTGCGATATATCACTTTTCAGTTTTCCTATATTCCTAATCGAGCGAGCGACACACTTGTGATTTAGTTTACAAAGTAGTGCATTGCGTTTCCGTTCTTGTGTTGGAAACTTGTTTCTGTGCTGTACAGTGTGATATATCGCTTTTTAGTTTTCCTGTTATAATAATTGAAAGGGCAACACGTATGTGAATTAGTTTACAAAGTTGTGCTTTGCGTTTCTGTTCTTTCAATGGAAACTTGTTTCTGTGCCTTACAGTGCGAGATGACAGTTTCCAGTTTTCCTGTATTCCTAATAGAGCGAGCGACACACATGTGATTCCGTTTAAAAGTAGTGCTTTGCTTTTCTGTTCTTTCTTTGGAAACTTGTTTCTGTGCTTTATGGTGCGATATATCACTTTTCAGTTCTCCTGTATTCCTAATTGTGCGAGCGACACACATGTGATTTAGTTTACAAAGTAGTGCTTTGCTTTTCTGTACTTTCGTTGAAACTTGTTCCTGTTAGGAACAAGTTAGCATTAGGGGTTAGGGTTAGGGTTAGGGTTAGGGTGAGGGTTATGGTTATGGTTAGGGTTAGGGTTATATCACTTTTCAGTTTTCCTGTTATAATAATTGAACAGGCAACAATTATGTGATTTAGTTTACAAAGTAGTGCTTTGCTTTTCTGTTCTTTAGTTGAAACTTGTTCCTGTGCTGTACAATGCAATATATCACATTTCAGTTTTCCTGTATCCATAATTGAGCGGCGACACACATGTGACTTAGTTTACAAAGTAGTGCTTTGCGTTGATGTTCTTTCGTTGGAAAGTTGTTTAGGAACAGTTAGGAACAAGTTAGGGTTAGGGTTAGGGTTAGGGTTAGGGTTAGGGTTAGGGTTAGGGTTAGGGTTAGGGTTAGTTTTAGGGTTAGGGTTATGGTTAGGGTTAGGGTTAGTGTTAGTGTTAGGAATAGGGTTACAGGGTTAGGGTTAGGGTTACAGTTAGGGTTAGGTTTAGGGTTAGGGTTATATCACTTTTCAGTTTTCCTTTTATAATAATTGAACCGGCGACACGTATATGTGAATTAGTTTACAGAGTTGTGCTTTGCATTTCTGTTCCTTCTATGGAAACTTGTTTCTGTGCTGTACAGTGAGAGATGACACTTTTCAGTTTTCCTGTATTCCTAATTGAGCGGCGACACACATGTGACTTAGTTTACAAAGTAGTGCTTTGTGTTTATGTTCTTTCGTTGAAACTTATTCCTGTTAGGAACAAGTTAGCGTTAGGGTTAGGGTTAGGGTTAGGGGTTAGGGTTAGGGTTAGGGTTAGGGTTAGGGTTAGGGGTTAGGGTTAGAGTTAGGGTTAGGGTTAGGGTTAGGGTTAGGGTTAGGGGGGTTAGGGTTAGGGTTAGGTTAGGGTTAGGGTTAGGGTTAGGGTTAGGGTAGGGTTAAGGTTAGGGTTAGGGGTTAGGGTTAAGGTTAGGGTTAGGGTTACGGGGTTAGGTTAGGGTTAGTGTTAGGGTTATATCAATTTTCAGTTTTCCTGTTATAATTATTGAACAGGCGACACGTATGTGAATTAGTTTAGAAAGTTGTGCTTTGCATTTCTGTTCTTTCGATGAAAACTTGTTTCTTTGCCGCACAGTTCGATATATCACTTTTCAGTTTTCCTATATTCCCAATTGAAGCGGCGACACACATGTGATTCCATTTAAAATAGTGCTTTGCTCTTCTGTTTTTTTGTTGGAAACTTGTTCCTGTGCTGTACAGTGCGATATATGACTTTTCAGTTTTCCTATATTCCTAATTGAGTGAGCGACACACATGTGATTTAGTTTACAAAGTAGTGCTTTGCATTTCTGTTCTTTTGATGGAAACTTGTTCCTGTTAGTTAGGGTTAGGGTTAGGGTTAGGGATAGGTTAGTGTTAGGGTTAGGGTTAGTGTTAGAGTTAGGTTTTAGGGGGTTAGGGTTAGGGTTAGGGTTAGGGTTAGGGTTAGGGTTAGGGTTAGGGGCTTAGGTTTAGGTTTAGGGTTAGGGTTAGGGTTAGGGATAGGGGCTTAGGGTTTAGGGTTAGGGTTAGGGTTATATCACTTTTCAGTTTTCCTGTTATAATAATTGAACAGGCTACGAATGTGAATTAGGTTACAAAGTTATGCTTTGCGTTTTTTTCTTTAGATGAAAACTTTTTTTTCTTTGCCGTACTTTTCGATATATAAGCTTTTCAGTTTCCTGTATTCCTAATTGAGCGAGCGACACACATGTGAATTAGTTTAGAAAGTAATGCTTTGCGTTTATGTTCTTTCGATGGAAACTTGTTCATGTTTGGAACAAGTTAGGGTTACCTTTAGTGTTAGGGTTAGGGTTAGGGTAGGGTTAGGGTTAGGCTTAGGGTTAGGGGTTAGGGTTAAGTTTAGGGTTAGGGTTAGAGGCTTAGGGTTAGGATTAGGGTAATATCACTTTTCATTTTTCCTGTTATAATAACTGAACAGGCAACATGAATGTGAATTAGTTTACAAAGTTGTGCTTTGCGTTTCTGTTATTTCATTAGAAAATTGTTTCTGTGCTGTACAGTGTGATATATCACTTTTCAGTTTTCCTGTTATAATAATTATACGGGAGATACGTATGTGAATTAGTTCACAAAGTTGTGCTTTGTGTTTCTATTCTTTCGATGAAAACTTGTTTCTTTGCCGTACATTTCGATATATCGCTTTTCAGTTTTCCTGTTATAATAATTGAGCGAGAGACACGTTTGTGAATTAGTTTACAAAGTTGTCCTTTGCGTTCCGGTTCTTTTGTTGGAAACTTGTTTCTGTGCTGTACAGTGTGATATATCACTTTTCAGTTTTCCTGTTAAAATAATTGTACTGGCGACACATATGTGAATTAGTTCACAAAGTTGTGCTTTGCG
Source organism: Meriones psammophilus (assembly GCA_036365155.1). Classification (NCBI taxonomy): domain Eukaryota; kingdom Metazoa; phylum Chordata; class Mammalia; order Rodentia; family Muridae; genus Meriones; species Meriones psammophilus. The sequence goes on from JAEOAE010003594.1 coordinate 31,056, forward strand.
TTTCTGTTCTTTCCATGGAAACTTGTTCCTGTGCTGTACAGTTCAATATATCACTTTTCAGTTTTCCTGTTATAATAATTGAACGTGCGACACGTGTGTGAATTAGTTTACAAAGTTGTGCTTTGTGGTTATGTTCTTTCCATGGAAACTTGTTTCTGTGCCGTTCAGTGCGAGATTACACTTTTCAGTTTTCCTGTATTCCTAATTGAGTGAGCAACACACATGTGATTCTGTTTAAAAGTATTGCTTTCCTTTTCAGTTCTTTCATTCGAAACTTGTTCCTGTGCTGTACAGTGGGTTATATCACTTTTTAGTTTTCCTGTATTCCTAATACAGCGAGTGGCACACATGTGATTTAGTTTACAAAGTAGTGCTTTGCATTTATGTTCTTTCGTTGGAAAATTGTTCCTGTTATGAACAAGTTATGGTTAGTTTTAGGTTCAGGGTTAGGGTTAGGGTTAGCGTTAGGGTAGGGTTAGGGTTAGGGTTAGGGGTTAGGGTTAGGGTTATGGTTATGGTTAGGGGCTTAGGGTTAGAGTCAGGGTTATGGTTAGGGTCTTAGGGTTAGGGTTAGGGTTATATCACTTTTCAGTTTTCCTGTTATAATAATTGAACAGGCGACACAAATGTGAATTAGTTTACAAAGTTGTGCTTTGTGTTTCTTTTCTTTAAATGAAAACTTTTTTCTTTGCCGCACATTTCGATATATCACTTTTCAGTTTTCCTGTATTTTCGTTGAAAACTTTTCAGAGCAGCGAGTGGCACACATGTGATTTAGTTTAAAAGTAGTGCTTTGCGTTTATGTTCTTTCGTTGGAAACTTGTTCCTTTTATGAACAAGTTAGGGTTAGGGTTAGGGTTAGGGTTAGTGTTAGGGTTAGGGTTAGGGTAGGGTTAGGGTTAAGATTATGGTTAGGGGTTAGGGTTAGGTTTATGGTTAGGGTTAGGGTTAGGGGCTTTAGGGTTAGGGTTAAGGTTATGGTTAGGGGTTAGGTTTAGGGTTAGGGTTAGAGTTACAGTTAGGGTAGGGGCTTAGGTTTAGCGTTAGGGTTTTATCACTTTTCAGTTTTCCTGTTATAATAATTGAACCGGCGACACAAATGTCAATTAGTTTACCAAGTTGTGCTTTGCGTTTCTGTTCTTTCGATGGAAACTTGTTCCTGTGCTGTCCAGTTCGATATATAACTTTTCAGTTTTCCTGTATTCCTAATTGAGCAAGTGGCACACATGTTATTTAGTTTACAGAGTAGTGCTTTGGGTTTATGTTCTTTCGTTGGAAACTTGTTCCTGTGCTGTCCAGTTCGATATATCACTTTTCAGTTTTCCTGTATTCCTAATTGAGAGAGTGGCACACATGTTATTTAGTTTACAAAGTAGTGCTTTGCGTTTATGTTCTTTCGTTGGAAACTTGTTCCTGTTAGGAACAAGTTAGGGTTACCGTTAGGGTTAAGGTTAGGGTTAGCGATAAGTTAGGGTTAGGGTTAGGGTTAGTGTTAGGGTTAGGGTTTAGGGTTAGGGTTCGGGTTAGGTTTAGGGGCTTAGGGTTAGGGTTAGGGATATATCATTTTTCAGTTTTCCTGTTATAACAATTGAACAGGCTACACGAATTTGAATTAGTTTACAAAGTTGTGCTTTGCGTTTCTTTTCTTTAGATGAAAATATTTTCTTGCTTACTTTTCGATATATTGCTTTTCAGTTTTCCTGTATTCCTAATTGAGCGAGTGGCACACATGTTATTTAGTTTACAAAGTAGTGCTTTGCTTTTATGTACTTTCGTTGAAACTTTTTCCTGTTTTGAACAAGTTTGGGTTAGGGTTAGGGTTAGGGTTAGGGTTAGGGTTAGGGTTAGGGTTAGGGTTAGGGTTAGGGTTAGGGTTAGGGTTAGGGTTAGGGTTAGGGGCTTAGGGTTAGGATTAGGATAATATCACTTTTCAGTTTTCCTATATTCCTAATTGAGCGAGCCACACACATATGATTTAGTTTACAAAGTAGTGCTTTGCGTTTCTGTTCTACTGTTGGAAACTTGTTTTTGTGCTGTACAGTGTGATATATCACTTTTTAGTTTTCCTGTTATAATAATTGAAAGGGCAACACGTATGTGAATTATTGTTAGGGTTAGGGTTACTGGTTAGAGTTAAGGTTACGGTTATGGGGTTAGGGTTAGGGGTTAGGGGTTAGAGTTAGGGTTATGGTTAGGGTTAGGGTTATATCACTTTTCAGTTTTTCTGTTATAATAATTGGACAGGCGACATGTATGTGAATTATTTTACAATGTTTTGCTTTGCGTTTCTGTTCTTTCGATGAAAACTTGTTTCTTTGCCGCACAGTTCGATATATCACTTTTCAGTTTTCCTGTATTCCTAATTGAGCGAGCGACACACATGTGATTTAGTTTAAAAAGTAGTGCTTTGTGTTTCTATTCTATTGTTGGAAACTTGTTTCTGTGCTGTACAGTGTGATATATCACTTTTCAGTTTTCCTGTATTCCTAATTGAGCGAGCAAAACACATGTGACTTAGTTTACAAAGTAGTGCATTGCGTTTATGTTCTTTTCGTTGGAAACTTATTTCTGTTAGGAACAAGTTAGCGTTAGGGATAGGGTTAGGGTTAGGGTTAGGGGTTAGAGTTATGGTTATGGTTAGGGTTAGGGTTAGGGTTAGGGTTATATCACTTTTCAGTTTTTCTGTTATTATAATTGAACAGGCGACACGTATGTGAATTAGGTAAAAAATTTGTGCTTTGCGTTTCTGTTCTTTGATGGAAACTTGTTTCTGTGCCCTACAGTCTTGAGATAACACTTTTCATTTTCCTTTTTCCTAATATAGCGAGTGACACATATGTGATTTAGTTTACAAAGTAGTTCTTTGCGTTTATGTTCTTTTGTTGGAAACTTGTTCCTGTTAGGAATAAGTTAGGGTTAGAGATAGGGCTAGGTTTAGGGTAAGGGTTAGGGTTGGGGTAGGGTTAGGGTTAGGCTTAGGGTAAGGGTTAGGGGTTAGTGTTAGAGTTATGGTTAGGTTTAGGGGGTTAGGGTTAGGGTTAAGGTTACAGTTAGGGTTATATCTCATTTCAGTTTTCTTGTTATAAAAATTGAACAGGCGACATGTATGTGAATTAGTGGACAAAGTTGTGCTTTGTGTTTCTGTTCTTTCGATGAAAACTTGTTTCTTTCCGTACAGTTCGATATATAATTTTTCTGTTTTCCTGTATTCCTAATTGAGCAAGCGACACACATGTGATTTAGTTTACAACGTAGTTCTTTGCTTTTGTGTTCTGTCATTGGAAACTTGTTCCTGTGCTGTAGAGTGCACTATATCACTTTTCAGTTTTCCTGTATTCCTAATTGAGCGATCGACACACATGTGATTTTGTTTACAAAGTAGTGCTTTTCGTTTCTGTTCTTCTGTTGGAAACTTGTTTCTTTACTCTACAGTGTGACATATCACTTTTTAGTTTTCCTGTATTCCTAATTGTGCTAGCGACACACATGTGATTTAGTTTACAAAGTTGTGCTTTCTGTTTCTGTTCTTCTGTTGGAAACTTGTTTCTGTGCTGTACAGAGTGATAAATTACTTTTCAGTTTTCCTGTATTCCTAATTGAGCAAGTGACACACATGTGATTTAGTTTACAAAGTAGTTTTTTGCGTTTATGTTCTTTCATTGGAAACTTGTTCCTGTGCTGTACAGTGTGTTATATCAATTTTAAATTTTCCTGTTATAATAATTGAACAGGTGACATGTATGTCAATTAGTTTACAAAGTAGATCTTTGCGTTTATGTTCTTTCTTTGGAAACTTGTTCATGTTAGGAACAAGTGAGGTTTAGGGTTAGGGTTAGGGTTAGGTTTTAGGGTTAGGTTAGGGTTAGGATTAGGGTTAGGGGCTTAGGGTTAGGGTTAGGGTTATATCACTTTTCAGTTTTCCTGTTATAATAATTGAAAGGGGACACGTATGTGAATTAGTTTACAATGTTGTGCTTTGCATTTCTCTTCTTTCAATGGAAACTTGTTGATATATCACTTTTCAGTTTTCCTGTATTAATAATTGAACAGCGACACACATGTGATTCCATTTAAAAGTAGTCCTTTGCTTTTTCTGTTCTTTAGTTTGAAACTTGTTCTTTGCTCGTTATATCACTTTTCAGTTTTCCTGTATTCCTAATTGAGTGGCGACACACATGTGATTTAGTTTACAAAAGTTGTGCTTTGCGTTTCTGTTCTTTTGATGGAAACTTGTTCATGTTTGGAACAAGTTAGGGTTACAGTTTAGTGTTAGGGTTAGGGTTAGGGTAGGGTTAGGGTTGGGTTTTAGGGTTTTACAAAGGGGTTAGGGTTAAATTTAGGGTTAGGGTTAGGGTTAGAGGCTTAGGGTTAGGATTAGGGTAATATCACTTTTCATTTTCCTGTTATAATAACTGAACAGGCAACATGAATGTGAATTAGTTTACAAAGTTGTGCTTTGCGTTTCTGTTATTTCATTAGAAAATTGTTTCTGTGCTGTACAGTGTGATATATCACTTTTCAGTTTTCCTGTTATAATAATAATTATTACGGGAGACACATTATGTGAATTAGTTCACAAAGTTGTGCTTTGTGTTTCTATTCTTTCGATGAAAACTTGTTTCTTTGCCGTACATTTCGATATATCACTTTTCAGTTTTCCTGTTATAATAATTGAGCGAGAGACACGTTTGTGAATTAGTTTACAAAGTTGTCCTTTGCGTTTCGGTTCTTTTATTTGGAAACTTGTTTTTGTGCTGTACAGTGTGATATATCACTTTTCAGTTTTCCTGTTAAAATAATTGTACTGGCGACACGTATGTGAATTAGTTCACAAAGTTGTGCTTTGCGTTTCTGTTCTTTCCATGGAAACTTGTTCCTGTGCTGTACAGTTCAATATATCACTTTTCAGTTTTCCTGTTATAATAATTGAACGTGCGACACGTGTGTGAATTAGTTTACAAAGTTGTGCTTTGTGGTTATGTTCTTTCCATGGAAACTTGTTTCTGTGCCGTACAGTGCGAGATTACACTTTTCAGTTTTCCTGTATTCCTAATTGAGTGAGCAACACACATGTGATTCTGTTTAAAAGTATTGCTTTCCTTTTCAGTTCTTTCATTCGAAACTTGTTCCTGTGCTGTACAGTGGGTTATATCACTTTTTAGTTTTCCTGTATTCCTAATAGAGCGAGTGGCACACATGTGATTTAGTTTACAAAGTAGTGCTTTGCATTTATGTTCTTTCGTTGGAAAATTGTTCCTGTTATGAACAAGTTATGGTTAGTTTTAGGTTCAGGGTTAGGGTTAGGGTTAGCGTTAGGGTAGGGTTAGGGTTAGGGTTAGGGGTTAGGGTTAGGGTTATGGTTATGGTTAGGGGCTTAGGGTTAGAGTCAGGGTTATGGTTAGGGTCTTAGGGTTAGGGTTAGGGTTATATCACTTTTCAGTTTTCCTGTTATAATAATTGAACAGGCGACACAAATGTGAATTAGTTTACAAAGTTGTGCTTTGTGTTTCTTTTCTTTAAATGAAAACTTTTTTTTTTTTCTACATTTCGATATATCACTTTTCAGTTTTCCTGTATTCCTAATTAGTGACACACATGTGAATTAGTTTACAGTGCTCTGTTTTCTGTTCTTTCATTGAAACTTGTTGTGTACAGTGCGTTATTCACTTTTCAGTTTTCCTGTATTCCTAAGCGAGTGGCACACATGTGATTTAGTTTAAAAAGTAGTGCTTTGCGTTTATGTTCTTTCGTTGGAAACTTGTTCCTTTTATGAACAAGTTAGGGTTATAGTTAGGGTTAGGGTTAGTGTTAGGGTTAGGGTTAGGGTAGGGTTAGGGTTAAGATTATGGTTAGGGGTTTAGGGTTAGGTTTATGGTTAGGGTTAGGGTTAGGGGCTTAGGGTTAGGGTTAGGGTTATGGTTAGGGGTTAGGTTTAGGGTTAGGGTTAGAGTTACAGTTAGGGTAGGGGCTTAGGTTTAGCGTTAGGGTTTTATCACTTTTCAGTTTTCCTGTTATAATAATTGAACCGGCGACACAAATGTCAATTAGTTTACCAAGTTGTGCTTTGCGTTTCTGTTCTTTCGATGGAAACTTGTTCCTGTGCTGTCCAGTTCGATATATCACTTTTCAGTTTTCCTGTATTCCTAATTGAGCGAGTGGCACACATGTTATTTAGTTTACAGAGTAGTGCTTTGGGTTTATGTTCTTTCATTGGAAACTTGTTCCTGTGCTGTCCAGTTCGATATATCACTTTTCAGTTTTCCTGTATTCCTAATTGAGAGAGTGGCACACATGTTATTTAGTTTACAAAGTAGTGCTTTGCGTTTATGTTCTTTCGTTGGAAACTTGTTCCTGTTAGGAACAAGTTAGGGTTACCGTTAGGGTTAAGGTTAGGGTTAGCGATAAGTTAGGGTTAGGGTTAGGGTTAGTGTTAGGGTTAGGGTTTAGGGTTAGGGTTAGGGTTAGGTTTAGGGGCTTAGGGTTAGGGTTAGGGATATATCATTTTTCAGTTTTCCTGTTATAACAATTGAACAGGCTACACAAATTTGAATTAGTTTACAAAGTTGTGCTTTGCGTTTCTTTTCTTTAGATGAAAATATTTTCTTGCTTACTTTTCGATATATTGCTTTTCAGTTTTCCTGTATTCCTAATTGAGCGAGTGGCACACATGTTATTTAGTTTACAAAGTAGTGCTTTGCTTTTATGTACTTTCGTTGGAAACTTTTTCCTGTTTTGAACAAGTTTGGGTTAGGGTTAGGGTTAGGGTTAGGGTTAGGGTTAGGGTTAGGGTTAGTAGGGTTAGGGTTAGGGTTAGGGTTAGGGTTAGGGGCTTAGGGTTAGGATTAGGATAATATCACTTTTCAGTTTTCCTATATTCCTAATTGAGCGAGCCACACACATATGATTTAGTTTACAAAGTAGTGCTTTGCGTTTCTGTTCTACTGTTGGAAACTTGTTTTTGTGCTGTACAGTGTGATATATCACTTTTTAGTTTTCCTGTTATAATAATTGAAAGGGCAACACGTATGTGAATTATTGTTAGGGTTAGGGTTACTGGTTAGAGTTAGGGTTACGGTTATGGGGTTAGGGTTAGGGCGTTAGAGTTAGGGTTATGGTTACGGTTAGGGTTATATCACTTTTCAGTTTTTCTGTTATAATAATTGGACAGGCGACATGTATGTGAATTATTTTACAATGTTTTGCTTTGCGTTTCTGTTCTTTCGATGAAAACTTGTTTCTTTGCCGCACAGTTCGATATATCACTTTTCAGTTTTCCTGTATTCCTAATTGAGCGAGCGACACACATGTGATTTAGTTTAAAAAGTAGTGCTTTGCGTTTCTATTCTATTGTTGGAAACTTGTTTCTGTGCTGTACAGTGTGATATATCACTTTTCAGTTTTCCTGTATTCCTAATTGAGCGAGCAAAACACATGTGACTTAGTTTACAAAGTAGTGCATTGCGTTTATGTTCTTTCGTTGGAAACTTATTTCTGTTAGGAACAAGTTAGCGTTAGGGATAGGGTTAGGGTTAGGGTTAGGGGGTTAGAGTTATGGTTATGGTTAGGATTAGGGTTAGGGTTATATCACTTTTCAGTTTTTCTGTTATTATAATTGAACAGGCGACACGTATGTGAATTAGGTAAAAAATTTGTGCTTTGCGTTTCTGTTCTTTGATGGAAACTTGTTTCTGTGCCCTACAGTGTGAGATAACACTTTTCATTTTTCCTTTTTTCCTAATATAGCGAGTGACACATATGTGATTTAGTTTACAAAGTAGTTCTTTGCGTTTATGTTCTTTTGTTGGAAACTTGTTCCTGTTAGGAATAAGTTAGGGTTAGAGATAGGGCTAGGTTTAGGGTAAGGGTTAGGGTTGGGGTAGGGTTAGGGTTAGGCTTAGGGTAAGGGTTAGGGGTTAGTGTTAGAGTTATTGTTAGGTTTAGGGGGTTAGGGTTAGGGTTAGGGTTACAGTTAGGGTTATATCTCATTTCAGTTTTTCTTGTTATAAAAAATTGAACAGGCGACATGTATGTGAATTAGTGGACAAAGTTGTGCTTTGTGTTTCTGTTCTTTCGATGAAAACTTGTTTCTTTCCGTACAGTTCGATATATAATTTTTCTGTTTTCCTGTATTCCTAATTGAGCAAGCGACACACATGTGATTTAGTTTACAACGTAGTGCTTTGCTTTTGTGTTCTGTCATTGGAAACTTGTTCCTGTGCTGTAGAGTGCACTATATCACTTTTCAGTTTTCCTGTATTCCTAATTGAGCGATCGACACACATGTGATTTTGTTTACAAAGTAGTGCTTTTCGTTTCTGTTCTTCTGTTGGAAACTTGTTTCTTTACTCTACAGTGTGACATATCACTTTTTAGTTTTCCTGTATTCCTAATTGTGCTAGCGACACACATGTGATTTAGTTTACAAAGTTGTGCTTTCTGTTTCTGTTCTTCTGTTGGAAACTTGTTTCTGTGCTGTACAAGTGATAAATTACTTTTCAGTTTTTTCTGTATTCCTAATTGAGCAAGTGACACACATGTGATTTAGTTTACAAAGTAGTTTTTTGCGTTTATGTTCTTTCATTGGAAACTTGTTCCTGTGCTGTACAGTGTGTTATATCAATTTTAAATTTTCCTGTTATAATAATTGAACAGGTGACATGTATGTCAATTAGTTTACAAAGTAGATCTTTGCGTTTATGTTCTTTCTTTGGAAACTTGTTCATGTTAGGAACAAGTGAGGGTTAGGGTTAGGGCTAGGGTTAGGTTTTAGGGTTAAGGTTAGGGTTAGGATTAGGGTTAGGGGCTTAGGGTTAGGGTTAGGGTTATATCACTTTTCAGTTTTCCTGTTATAATAATTGAAAAGGGGACACGTATGTGAATTAGTTTACAATGTTGTGCTTTGCATTTCTCTTCTTTCGATGGAAACTTGTTTCTGTGCAGTACAGTGCGAGATAACACTTTTCAGTTTTCCTGTATTCCTAATGGAGCAAGCGACACACATGTGATTCCGTTTAAAAGTAGTCCTTTGCTTTTCTGTTCTTTCGTTTGAAACTTCTTCCTTTTCTGTAAAGTGCGTTATATCACTTTTCAGTTTTCCTGTTATAATAATTGAGCAGGCGACAGGAATGTGAATTAGTTTACAAAGTTGTTTGCGTTTCTGTTCTTTCAATGGAAACTTGTTTCTGTGCCATACAGTCTTGAGATAACAGTTTTCCTGTATTCCTAATTGAGGAAGCGATACACATGTGTTTTAGTTTACAAAGTAGTGCTTTGCATTTTTTTTCCTATTGGAAACTTGTTTCTGTGCTGTAAAGTGAGATATATCACTTTTCAGTTTTCCTATTATAATAATTGAGCAGGCGACACGTATGTGAATTAGTTTACAAAGTTGTGCTTTGAGTTTCTGTCCTTTCAATGAAAACTTGTTTCTTTGTCATACATTTCGATATATCGCTTTTCAGTTTTCCAGTATTCCTAATTGAGGGAGTGACACACATGTGATTTAGTTTACAAAGCAGTGCTTTGCGTTTATGTTCTTTCGTTGGAAACTTGTTCCTGTTAGGATCAAGTTAGGGTTAGGGTTAGGGTTAGGGTTAGGGGCTTAGGGTTATGGTTAGGGTTAGATTTAGGATTAGGGTTAGGGGCTTAGGGTTAGGGTTAGGGTTAGGGTTAGGGTAGGGTTAGAGTTAGCGTTAGGGTTACGGTTATGGGTTAGGATTAGGGTTACGGTCAGGGTTAGGCTTAGGGTTAGGGACTTAGGGTTAGGGTTAGGGTTATATCACTTTTCAGTTTTCCTGTTATAATAATTGAACAGGCGACACTAATGTGAATTAGTTTAGAATGTTGTGCTTTGCGTTTCTGTTCTTTCGATGTAAAATTGTTTCTGTGCAGTAAAGTGCGAGATAACACTTTTCAGTTTTCCTGTATTCCTAAATGAGCGAGCGACACACATGTGATTCCGTTTAAAAGTAGTGCTTTGCTTTTCTGTTCTATCCTTCGAAACTTGTTCCTGTGCTGTACAGAGCGTTTTATCACTTTTCAGTTTTCCTGTATTCCTAATTGAGCGAGTGGCACACATGTGATTTAGCTTACACAGTAGTGCTTTGCATTTCTGTTCTTCTGTTGGAAACTTGTTTCTGTGCTGTACAGTGTGATATATCACTTTTCAGTTTTCTTCTTATAATAATTGAACGTGCGACATGTATGTGAATTAGTTTACAAAGTTGTGCTTTGCTTTTCTGTTCTTTCGTTTGAAACTTGTTCCTGTGCTGTACAGTGCGATATATCACTTTTCAGTTTTCCTGTATTCCTAATTGTGCAAGCGACAAACATGTGATTCCGTTCACAATGTAGTGCTTTGCTTTTATGTTCTTTCGTTGGAAACCTGTTCCTGTAAGGAACAAGTTAGGGTTAGGGTTACTTTTAGGGTTAGGTTTATGGTTAATGTTAGGGTAGCTGTAGAGTGTGATATATCACTTTTCAGTTTTCCTGTATTCCTAATTGCGAGCCACACACATGTGATTTAGTTTACAAAGTAAGCTTTTTTCATGTTCTTTCATTCTCTAAGCAAGTTAGTAAACTTGTTCCTAACCTTTTAGGAACAATTTAGGGTTAGTTAGAGTTTAGGGTTAGGGTTAGGGTTAGGGTTAGGGTTAGGGTTAGGGTTAGGGTTATATCACTTTTCAGTTTTCCTGTATTCCTAATTGAGCGAGCAACACACATGTGATTAATTTACAAAGTAGTGCTTTGCTTTTCTGTTCTTGTGTTGGAAACTTGTTTCTGTGCTGTACAGTGTGATATATCACTTTTCAGTTTTCCTGTATTCCTAATTGTGCAAGCGACACACATGTGATTCCATTTACAAAGTAGTGCTTTGCTTTTATGTTCTTTCATTTGAACCTTGTTCCTGTGCTGTACAGTGTGATATATCACTTTTCAGTTTTCCTGTATTCCTAATTGAAGCGGCGACACATATGTGATTCCGTTTACAAAGTAGTGCTTTCCTTTTATGTTCTTTCGTTGGAAAGCGTTTTCCTGTAAGGAACAAGTTAGGGTTAGGGTTTACGGTTGGGTTAGGTTTAGGGTTAGGCTTAGCGTTAGGGTAGCTGTAGAGTCGATATACCACTTTTAGTTTTCCTGTATTCCTAATTGAGGAGCCACACACATGTGATTTAGTTTACAAAGTAATGCTTTGCGTTCATGTTCTTTCGTTGGAAGCAAGTTAGTAAACTTGTTCCTAAACTGTTAGGAACAATTTAGGTTTAGGGTTAGGGTTAGGGTTAGGCGTTGGGGGGTAGGGTTAGGGCGTTAGGGGTAGGGTTAGGGTTAAGGTTAGTAGGTTAGGGTTAGGGTTAGGGTTAGGGTAAGGTTTTAAGGTTATAGTTAGCGTTACGTTTAGGGTTAGATGTAGGGGGTTAGGTTTAGGATTAGGGTTAGGGTTAGGGTTAGGATTAGGGTTAGTGTTATATCACTTGTCCGTTTTCCTGTTATAATAATTGAACAGGCGACACATATGTGAATTAGTTTACGAAGTAGTGCTTTGTGTTTCTGTTCTTTCGATGGAAACTTGTTTCTGTGCTGTACAGTGGGAGATAACACTTTTCAGTTTTCGTGTATTCCAAATTGAGCGTGTGACACACATGTGATTGAAAGACCTCCCGAAGGGTATCTTCTGTCTGGGAGATCCCTCCCCTAGGACCAAGGAGACCAATTTGGATGCAAACAGCAAGAGGCTTTTATTTTGATACACGGGTATCCGGGGCGACAAAGTCTCTTGGAGGACTTTGTGGGCCCCCTGAGGTGAAAGGTGGGCTTTTTATAGGGTCTCAGAGCAAAAGCGCATGTACAGAAGCGAGAAGCATAGTTACAGAGAACTGATTGGTACATTTACATAAAACTGCAATTTGAGTCAGATTTTGGCAGGGACACCATAATATCAGGAACTGGGTTGTCGGAAAGGTCATGATGACTCTCAATCTTGGGACTGCCACCTGTTGTTTGTCTTAGGGCTCCTATCTCAGCTGGAACAGTCTTACTATTTGTCTTAGGGCTTATCTCAACTGGAACAGTCTCACAAACTTCTCATATGCGTGGTCAGCACAAATTGATTTTTGGCTCAACTGGGGCAGCCTTGACCGCATATATCCAGCAGCTGGGTCTCTTCAGGAAGTTTCTAGTTCCCTCCTAGCCTTCCCTCCTAACCCACAGAGTTTCTCAAAACAGTGGTAGCTTTCAGAGTTTCTCAAAACAGTGCTGTACAAAATGATATTAGCTGCTTCTAACTTTTTTGGTGGCGGGGTCTTTCATTCCCCCTTTTTCTTCTAACTTAGAATGGAATCTTTCATTCTAGGGCCTAGGGAGAGTTAATTTCTGTCTCCTGCTGTTTGAACTGATGATACTGTTGGGTTAATACCAATGCTTGTATAACAGAAAGCCGATCTTTTATAAACTGGATCAGCCCGATTTAGGATGCAAGGCCCAAATAACAGAATCAGGAGGACTATGATTAGGGGCCCATGAGGGGAGGAGACAAGGGTGGTGAACCAGGGGCTTTGTTGAACCAACTCTCGTACCAGGTTTGTCCCTCCTTGAAGAGTTTTTCTCTTTGGCTTAGTCTTTCTCTAAGCTTGGCCATATATTATCTCTAACCAAGCCAGTATGGTCGGCATAAAAACAGCATTCTTCCTTTAAGGCTGCACATAACCCTCCCTCCTTTAGGAAGAGGATGTCCAGCCCCCTTCGGTTTTGTAAGACCACTTCTGACAGAGAGGTTAAGGACTTTTCTAAAGCACTTACTGATTCTTCTAATGCCTGTAAGTCGGTATGCATAGCCTGTTGCAGCTGTTGGAATTGATTGGTTGCTGTCAAGGCGGTGGCCCCTGTCCCAATTCCGGCGGCAATGCCTCCAACTGTTAGCCCTCTTAGCATTATTGCCAAAGTCAAAGAAATGGGTTCTCTATGGTACGAATTTTTTTTCCCTCTAAGTGTCTGTAAACGTAGTCTGGCTCGTGATATAATATTTTAGGCCATAATTCGATGAGAACACAAAAGTCAGACCCAGCGTTCCAGCCTTGGGCCGATATACAGGGGGTTAGGCCAGTATTGCATGCCCAGAAGGTACTAGTGGGGCCAACCAGGTAGTAATTTCCTGTTTTATTTCTAGCAGTGGAATTGCATAGTTGCTGATAAGCAGCAGGTATTGTTCCGACACAAAGTCCCTGCCCAGACACTTGGATAAGGTTAACTTATGTTGGGCAGAGGGATAGCAGTTCACTGGAGGCTAGTATGGTTAGAAAAATTGCTCATTATAGCCAATCCTTAGTAATAGGGTGGAGTTGAAACCAGGCATAGCCAACATTCTTGGGTCTTGTTAGGATCAGAGTGATTTAACACCTGATAGGCTCCTTTAACTAGATTAAAAGTCTATCTCTGACCCAGGCCTCTGAGGCTGCATAGTGGGGCCCATGGCAGTTGGGCCCAGGAAGAAAAACAAGTATTTGGAGCTGTTGGCAACAGGGTGGAGGTCTTGGTTGAGAGGGCCTCCTTTGATCCGATAAGACCAGGTTAGGGCCCACAGTAGTAGGTAAGGCCTTTTTAAGCCTAATTCTAAAAGTGAGTCCTATATCTTTTTGACCTTTATAAACCCTAAGACCCCATCTAAAACCTTGGGACGTCCAAGTCTGTTGTTTGGCTTGGGAGTAAATTGAATTAACAGGGGATTGCACCATCCTTTGGTTGTGCTCTGGGGATTACACTCCCGATACTGCTCTCTGGAGAGTCATATGTCCCCCTGCTTTTTCTTTTTACTGTAATATAATCCCAGGAAGAGGAAGGCTTCCAATAAGTGTCCCCCAGGTTTCATAGCCCCATGAGGCACAAAAATACTGATCTGCCCACCCACATTTATAATTGAGCTCTACTCCGATGTGTGCCAGGACAGATATAAATACCTCCTACCCCACTGCCGTAAGGACCCAGTAAAAGGGCCCTCCCGACTGAATTGATACAACTTGGATCGGTGGCCCATCCTGGGGTTTTTCGTTCAGGTGCTTGGCCCCCAGGTGGGGGCAAAAAATATCAGGAACTGCCCAATCGGTGTCTACTCAAGGGGCAGGGCACAGAGATCCACCTCTAAATCTGGCCAGTGGGGCTGGGCCCCAATAGAGAGCTTGTGTTAACAATATCCCCAGCCTGATTTTCAATGACCCATGTATAATTATAAACCTGATGTGGGAAGCATGGGCTACTCCTAGACTTAGAGTGAAACATAAGCTTATTAGGGTTCCCCACGAGTCAGTCTTATCTTTAATGGATTTTGAGTGCGGTGAAGCTTCCATTTTTAGTCAGTCGGTGTCCTTTTCTTGGGCCTCTAGGTTGGCTGCCTTAGCGTGGGGCGTGGACCCAGGTGGCGATGCCGTCTACCTTTATGGCGGTGGGTGTTGTCAGCAACACGGTATAGGGTCCTTTCAGCGCGGTTCCAAGTTCTTGATCTGATGCCGCGGACCCAAACCCGTCCCGATTTGGAACCGATGTGGCACCGTTGGCTGATTCAGTTGTTCCCTATATGCTGCCGCCAGAAGTCTCCAGACCTCTCGTTGTACAATTTGCAGAGCCTGCAAATGAGCTTGGAAGAAGGTGTATCAGCAAAAGAGGCTATATCAGAGTCAAAGAAATGAACAGCTGGTGGTGGGGCACCATAAAGAATCTCAAAAGGGTGAGTCCATGAGGGCCCGGCATATTCGGGCCCTATACAATGCTAAGGGAGGAGGGTCACCCAGTCTCTAGTGCCAGCTGCAAGCGTCAATTTAGTTAAAGTCTCCTTAATAGTTCTGTTCATGCGTTCTACCTGTCCTGAGCTCTGGGGTGGTATGCACAATGTAGTTTCAATCAATCCCCAGCAATGTGGCCACTGACTGACTTACCTGGGAGGCGAAAGCAGGTCCGTTGCCGGAACCCAGTGCCTCTGGCATACCATACCTGGGAAGATTTCTTCCAGAAGCTTTTTGGTGACAACTTTGGCAGTTTCATGTTTGGTAGGGTAGGCTTCTACCCATCCAGAAAAAGTGTCCACAAATACCTGTAAAAAACCGGTATCCATAGAGTCCAGGCTTTACCTCGGTGAAGTCAATCTCCCAATGGGTGCGGGCGGTATCCTCGAACTCTGGCCCCGAGCCTATCTTGTTGTGACCTCGTTGACTCGGGTGCATGCCGTGCATTTCTCAGTTACCTGTTGTAGAATCCTATCCTTCCCCAATAAATAATGGGTGTCCTCCTCCCTTGCAAGGAGGGTTTTCATCTTTGTAACTCAGGTGGGTTAGCTTATGGAGATAATCAATCAAGAAATAGGTCATCCGTTGAGGCCACACTGGTTTTCCCTTCAGTATCCATCTCTGAGTCTCGGGTTGGTAGGTGGCCCCCATTCCTTTTAGAAGAACTTGGTCTTCTTCACTATAATGGAAGTGGGATTTTGAATAGGGGAATCTCTGCCTCGGCTGCCTTTATGGCTAAAAGTTGGGAGACATCTGAGTTCCCTCTCGCCGCCACCTCCCGGGCAGTTACATCCGCTAAGCGGTTGCCTTTGGCTTCTCGGCTGTCCCCCTTTTGGTGGCCAGGACAGTGGATGACACTCAATTTTGAGGGCAGAAATAATGCTTCAAGTAGGGCCAGTATTTCAGTTTTGTTTTTAATTTGTTTTCCTTCTGAGGTAAGCAACCCTCTTCTCGATATATTTCCCCATGGATGTGGGCAGTGGCAAAGGCATAGCGACTATCAGTATAAAAGTTGAGCTTCTTACCTTCCGCCATTCGGAGGGCCTGTATTAGAACAGCGAGTTCAGCCCGCTGTGCCGAAGTGCCAGGTGGTAGGGCCCTAGCCCAAATTACCTTCGTCTTGGTGGTGACTGCGGCCCCTGCTCTCCATTCTCCGTTGTCCAGAAAACTGCTCCCATCGGTGTACCAGGTGAAGTCAGCATCAGGGAGGGGCTGGCGGTCAGGTCAGGCGGGTGCCATGTACCTCTGCAGTATCTGGAGACAGTCATGAGTTTCTGGCCCCTCTGGTAGGGAAGCAGTGTTGCGGTTAGGGCTACCATGGGACCAAAATATACTCGATCAGTGTCCAGCAGTAGAGCCTGATAGTGGGTCACGGGCATTGGAAAGCCATCTGGAGGTTGTTTAATCAGGGCTCCTACTGCATGAGAGCCAGAATCGTTATTGGCTGCCCCATAGTCAGCTTGCCAGAGTCTTTAATCAAGAGGGCAATTGCTGCCACCATCCTCAAACAAGGGGGCCATCCTGAGGCCACTGGGTCCAGTTTCTTGGACAGATAGGCGGCGGGTGCCTCCATGGTCCAAGTTTTTGAGTCAGAACTCCTTTAGCATATCCCTGTTTTTCATCCACAAACAACTCAAAGGGCTTGTTTAAGTCCGGCAGCCCTAGGGCAGGGGAGGTCAGCAGAGCCTCTTTTATGGCTGCATAGGCTTTCTGCTGCTCATCCCCCCAAGTGGAGAGAGTCCCTTGTTTGGTAAGTGGGTAAAGTGGCGCAGCCATCTCCACAAATCCTGGGATCAAAAGCGGGCAAAACCCCGCAGTACCCAGGAATTCCCTTAATTGCCTCGGGTTTTTGGGAACCGGAATTTTCAAAATTGTCTGTTTCCGTGCCTCTGTCAGCCATCTCTGTCCATCTCTGATCTGATAGCCTAAGTATGTAATCTGCCTCTAGCATATTTGGGCCTTTTTACCTGAGGCCCGGTATCCTAGAGTTTCCAAGGTCCTCAAAAGGGCCTTTGTTCCCTCTTTACATTTTTCCTCAGTTTCTGCTGCCAGGAGGAGGTCATCCACATATTGGATCAAAATCAAGTCAGGGTGATGAACCCTGAAATCTGCCAGGTCCCGATGTAACGCCTCATCAAATAAGGTGGGGCTGTTTTTGAACCCCTGCGGGAGTCTGGTCCATGTAAGCTGACCCGATATTCCTAATTCTAGATCCTTCCATTCGAAGGCAAAAATGGGCTGACTCTGAGGGTGTAGCCTCAAGCAAAAGAATGCATCCTTAAGGTCTAGTACCGTATACCAGGTATACCTCGGAGGAAGCCCAGTTAACAAATTATATGGGTTGGGAACTGTAGGGTGTATGTCCTCCACCCTTTTGTTGACTTCTCTCAAGTCCTGCACCGGACGGTAGTCTTCCGTCCCTGGCTTTTTAACTGGGAGGTGAGGTGTATTCCAAGGGGATTGACAAGGTACTAAGATGCCCTGATCTAAAAGCCTCTTTATGTGAGGCCTAATTCCTTGGTAAGCCTCATGCAACATTGGGTATTGCTTGATGGAAACAGGAGTTGCTGATGCTTTTAAAGTGACCATCAAGGGCAGCTGCTGAGTTGCGAGACCCATTCCTCCTGTTTCTGCCCAGACTAAAGGGAACTCTTTTAGCCAATTAGTCATTTCTTGCGGCCAAGGCCTTTCAAGTTCATGAAGTCTGTACTCATCTTCTAGATTTATGGTTAACACATGTAAAGGCTGTCCCTGGGGCCCAGTAACATGGGCCTTATCTTCTTCAAAGTGGATTTGTGCCCTAAGCTTTGTCAATAGGTCTCTCCCCAACAGAGGATAAGGGCAATCAGGTACATGTAGGAAGGAATGGGTTACCTTACGGTGGCGAGTTGTTGCACTTTTCTTTCAGTGGTCCATCGGTACCTCCTCCCGCCAGTGGCTCCTTGAACCCAGGCTGACTTGTTAGTTAGAGGTCCCGGTGAGGTGGTGAGGACCGAATGTTGAGCTCCGGTGTCCACCAGGAAGGTAACAGATTGCCCCCCCCACATTGAGGGTTATCCTGGGTTCAGGGGGGGGTGCTCCTGACCCTGACCCCCTAGTCCTCTAAATTGAGGAGGGTAGCCTGGGGCCTAGATCTTCTTGGTCCCTTTGGTTTCTTTGGGCAATCCCGGGCCCAGTGTCCCTTCTCTTTACAAAAGGCACATTGATCTGGGTTTAGTGATGGGCCCCTGCGGCCTCTTGGTTCTTGCCTATCCTGTCTCTGTCCTGTCACTACAGTGGCCAACAATTTAGTAAACTCTTTATTTCTCTTACGTTCTCTCATAGTCTCTCTTCCCTCTGCTTCTTTTCTTAGCCTTTCATCTCTTTCTTCCTGTGTTTCTCTCTTATTAAAAATTCGCTCTGCCTCCTTCAGCAAATCCTGCACCATACTCTCTCTCAAATTTTCAAGCCTCTCTAACTTCTTTCTAATATCTAAGGCTGATTGCCAGATGAAAGACATGGCTATATTAGTAGCTTGGTCTGGATCTTCTGGGTTATAGGGAGTGTACATACGGTATGCCTCCTTGAGTCGTTCTAGGAAGGCAGAGGGAGACTCATCAGATTTCTGGGTCACTAAGCAACCTGGGCCAAATTAGTTGGGCGCCTTGCAGCCCACGGAGACCCGCTATGAGCAACTGGTGATAGAGGCGTAGGTGTTCCCTACGCGTTCAGTGGAGAAATCCCAATTGGGCGTTCCAAGGGACAGCGGCATCAATCCTGTGTGGCAACTGGGTGGGCTGTCCATCATCTCCTGGGACTTTTTGCTCGCTTCCATGATGACCCGCTGCTTTTCTTGGTGGTCAACAGGGTCTGGAGCAACTGTTGCAATCGTCCCAGGTGGGTTGGTGGGTCACTAGAATAAGGCGCGATTAGTGCTGTGAGCCTAGAAGGGTCCTCTGAAAAAGAGGGTTATTATTTTCCAATTATATAAGTCAGGCGGGAAAGGGCCAGTATTGGAGTTGGCGATCAGGCCCTGTTTGCAGAGGAAAGGCCTGAGAGGAGGGTCGGGAGGAACTTCCGGCGCCCCCTCAATCGTCTTGCCACTGGGGACGAGGTGGGTTCTTCCTGGGATTCCCGTCTAGTCTAGTAGCCGCCCCCTCTGGTTCCTGTGCGGGGGGGTCTGGGTTTCTGTAAGGAGGGGCTGTTCAGTCAAAGGTCAGAAGAGGGCCATCGTCTGCCCGGCAGTACTGGGGTGTCTTCTTATGCCTAGAGGTCTCTCCTGGGGCGGTTTCATGAGGACGGGTAAAGTGTGGAGTTAGCTGGGGTTGGAACCAGTGGAGGAGGGATGGAAGGAGCTGATGGGGTAGGTTTCGGTAAAGGGGAAAGAAAGGCTTCACCCATGGTGGGGTCTCTGACCAGAGACTCCCATGTGATGATATAGGGAACCTGATCAGGGTGTCCATGGGGTCCCGGATCCATGATCTTAGCTTTCACCTGTAAAATAATGTCCAGGTTAAAAGTGCCATCTCGTGACCAGCCTACATCAAGGTTGGCCACTTTCGGATGAACAGAGGTGTCCCATTTTCCTTTCCGCACTTCCACTGAGAGATTGTTGGCGATGTCTTGAACTTCCTTGAAGTGCTGCAGAGTCAAACTTTTGGGGGTAATAACAGTTTGTCCCATATTTTCAGATAGATAAAAAACACTTATTACACTTACTACAAAAATTAGACAGACAAAACACAACACAAGCCGTGCGGGCACGAGCGCACGCAACACTGAAAGCCAAAATTCAGATGGAGACTGCGTCGGAGGTCGGTTCCTCCGTCTCCCTGATGAAGCACGTAGCCTTGAACTGGGGCAGAGCCCCAAAAAGTCGGGTCGACTCGTGCTTCTAACCAAATGGGAGCCAAGAAGGTGGCCCCCTTCCCTATGAGTCTGTGGGACTCGAACCCCCATAAACCCTCTCACTCCTGAGGCGTCTCCCAGGAGCTACAGAGAGAAAGTTTCAGTTCGTCAACTCCTTTCAATCGCCACCCTGTCCTCAGGGGACTCTAACCCCCTGACTTTGGTGGGACTCTAACCCACCAGTAGCAGAACAAAAAAAGCAGACTCTTAGACACAAGTTCAACACAGAACCACAAACACTGGGAGAAGCGGCCGGCTGGCAATCTTACCTCCCGATGGGGTGGGTGGTCCCTGGGTGGGGGTCTCGATCTCGCTGGGGCCTCCAAAATGAAAGACCCCCGAAGGGTATTTTCTGTCAGGGAGATCCGTCCCCTAGGACCAAGGAGACCAATTCGGATGCAAACAGCAAGAGGCTTTTATTTTGATACGGGTACCAGGCGACAAAGTCTCTTGGAGGACTTTGTGGGCCCCCTGAGGTGAAAGCTGAGCTTTTGATAGGGTCTCAGAGCAAAAGCGCATGTACAGAAGCGAGAAGCATAGTTACAGAGAGCTGATTGGTACATTTACATAAAACTGCAATTTGAGTCAGATTTTGGCAGGGACACCATAATATCAGGAACTGGGTTGTCGGAAAGGTCATGATGACTCTCAATCTTGGGACTGCCACCTGTTGTTTGTCTTAGGGCTCCTATCTCAGCTGGAACAGTCTTACTATTTGTCTTAGGGCTTATCTCAACTGGAACAGTCTCACAAACTTCTCATATGCGTGGTCAGCACAAATTGATTTTTGGCTCAACTGGGGCAGCCTTGACCGCATATATCCAGCAGCTGGGTCTCTTCAGGAAGTTTCTAGTTCCCTCCTAGCCTTCCCTCCTAGCCCACAGAGTTTCTCAATACAGTGGTAGCCTTCAGAGTTTCTCAAAACAGTGCTGTACAAAATGATACTAGCTGCTTCTAACTTTTGGTGAGGCGGGGTCTTTCAGTGATTCCGTTTACAAAAAGTGCTTTGCTTTTCTATTCTTTCGTTGGAAACTTGTTCCTGTGCTGTAAAGTGCGATATATCACTTTTCAGTTTTCCTGTATTCCTAAATGTGTGAGCGACACACATGTTATTTATTTTAGAAAGTAGTTCTTTGCTTTAATGTTCTTTCTTTCGAAACTTGTTCCTGTGCTGTACAGTGCGATATATCACTTTTCAGTTTTCCTGTATTCCTAATTGAACGAGCGACACACATGTGATTTAGTTTACAAAGTAGTGCTTTGCGTTTATGTCCTTTCGTTGGAAACATGTTCTTGATAGGAACAAGTTAGGGTTAGGGTTAGGGTTAGGATTAGGATTAGGGTTAGGGTTAAGGTTAGGGTAGGGTTAGGGTTAGGGTTAGGGTTAGGGTTAAGGGTTAGTGTTACGGTTAGGGTTAGGGTTAGGGGGTTAGGGTAAGGGTTAAGGGTTAGGGTTAGGGTTATATCACTTTCAGTTTTCCTGTTATAATAATTGAACAAGCGACACGTATGTGAATTAGTTTATAAAGTTGTGCTTTGCATTTCTGTTCATTCGATGAAAACTTGTTTCTTTGCCTTACAGTTTGATATATCACTTTTCAGTTTTCCTGTATTCCTAATTGAGCAAGCGACAAACGTGATTTAGTTTACAAAGTAGTGCTTTGCATTTAGGTTCTTTCGTTGGAAACTTGTTCCTGTTAGGAACAAGTTAGGGTTAGGGTTAGAGTTAGGGTTAGTGTTAGGGGTAGGGTTAGGGGGTTAGGTTTAGAATTAAGGTTAGGTTTAGGGTTAGGGGGTTAGTGTTAGGGTTAGTGTTAGGTTTAAGGTTATATCACTTTTCAGTTTTCCTGTTATAATAACTGAACAGGCGACACATATGTGAATTAGTTTACAAAGTTGTGCTTTGCGTTTCTGTTCTTTCGATGATAACTTGTTTCTTTCCCATACAGTTCGATATATCACTTTTCAGTTTTCCTGTATTCCTAATTGAGCGAGCGAGATACATATGATTCCGTTGAAAAGTAGTGCTTTACTTTTGTGCACTTTCGTTCGAAACTTGTTCCTGTGCTGTATTCCTAATTGATCGAATGAAACACTTGTGATTTAGTTTAGAAAGTAGTGCTTTGCGTTTATGTTCTTTTGTTGGAAAGGTGTTCCTGT
>JAEOAE010001582.1:0-50776 GCA_036365155.1 Meriones psammophilus
GGGTGCTAAATAATGTAACAGCAATGATATTTATTTTAAAAGAAAAAAGCATGTTGTGTGTGTGCAATGTTAGTATGGGTTCTTAGGCCATGACAGATGTGAAGACTTGGTGAGGGCTTTGTGGGGTTTATGTTGGTCATTGGTATACGATGTTCAAAGTCAAGTTGCCAGTTTTGTTTTACAGACATTCCCCACTAAGTTCATTGATACTCAAATAAACTTAATTGAAATATTACATCAGTAAAATATTCTCTTCTATCCAGATTATAAACCTGTTGTCATATAAGGATGGAAAAACATGAAATAAATAATAATAATAATAATAATAAAATACTATGTACAAATTAAAATGATATAATGCTGTCATTTTTGGGATGTGTTATTCATTCTTAGGAGTAAAGACTTGCTCATAACACTGTCTCAGATCTACAAGTGAATGTCAGAGAATTGTCTCAGTGGGAATAGTTGGTTGTTTCTAAGCCTGATGATTTGAGCTCAATTTCTAGGTAGCCAATATTACTCCTATAGAATTTTTTTTCTAATATTTCTATACTTGGGCCTTTGTATATACAAATTCACACACTAGTACATACATAAATAATTTTAAATCTAAATAAGGGCCCAGTTTTTCACTGGCCAAAACATTCTTTGGGTTTCATGTTGAAAACTCCATATATGGGATGTAAACAGATAGTAAACAGCAATAAGTTGTCCTCTCACTGGCACATACATACTCAAACATTTTTTCAATGGATGAAATTAAAGCAAAGGGAAAACCCCTTACTGACAACATCAGAAATGATTTTGCAATTGTAAATAAATATAGAATTTGAAGACTTATTACTGTTTGTTCATTAGAAGAAAAAATGTTACCTTTGTACATCTTATTTTATCCTTTCATTCCCTGATTCAAGAATAAGTCATTAAAAAATATCTTAGCTTTGCTCAGAGGTGCATCTCTGTCATCCTAGACCTGGGAGTCCATGGCAACCTAATCTTTCTGAGATTATGGTCAGCTTGGTCCACACAGTGAGCTCTCTTTTGTGTTTGTTCATTCATTTATTTGTTTGTTTTTGAGACAGAATTTCCTAGTGTAGTCTTGGCTGTCCTAGACTTACTTTGTAGACCTGGCTTGCCTCAAATCCAAGTCTCTTCTTCCCTGAGTGCTGGGATTATGGGTGTGTGCCACCATGCCCAGCTCCAAAGACTGAGTTCTAAAACAGGCATGGCTATGTAGAAATATCATGAATTTAAATGATCCCCAAAATGTACTCTGTATCTCAAATTATAGAGTATTTTTCCCCTCAGGGATAGTGTCCACAGAGCTGGGTCCTGGTACTGTTCCTGGTCCTGGTCCTGGTCCTGGTCCTCAGAGCCTAGCTGTTGGCCCAGCTGTGGTCCCAAAATTCTGCTGTCAAGCACTGGCCCTGATGGGCTTTTTTTTTTTCTGGGGCTCAATCTATCCCAGTAGACCCCCTGCGCACCAACTACACACCTGGCAGCATCTTCTATAGATGGATGCACATGCCCAACTCGCAGGAAACTCTCGACCAAAACAGGCTCCATACCCCTTGGCTAAGCCACCCACTGTGGGCCGATGGGGAGGCCCCATCTCTGAATACATCACTTAAGTTGAGTAAGCAACACATTTTAAATAATAATAATATGAAACCAACAACAATAACACAAGAGTGAAAAACAGCAATTTAAAAATATACAAAATTAAGGGAATCTTTTCTCTAAGGGGAGCAGGCACTGGGTGCAGCTCAGCCAGCAATTGTACCAACTATATGTCTACCTCGGGCAGCGGGGACAGGGGAATGGGTGCCCCCAAGTGCATTACAGTGGAAAGAAACAGTAGCTCATCCGACAAGTCCACAGGGCCTGTGCCTCCACTGATGCTAAAGCCAGAGGTTGCACTGGTCCAGCTTCTGGCAAGACTGGGGATCCTGCAGCCATGGGATCCAGGATCTCAGCATCCTCTTCGGGCTTAGCATCTGCCCCCAAACCCAAGCTCCCTTTCTCCTGTGCCACCAAGGTGTCTTGCATGGAGAGCTCTGCAGTTGAGGCCCCAAGTAGCCCCGGATCTGAGCAAAGAAAGGGGTGAGCCATCATCTGGGATAGGGGAGCAGCCTGAAGGCACGCAGAATGGGGTGAGCTAACCCAAGATGGCCTCTCCATGCCAGGGAAGGCACAGTTTGGTCTCCTACCCGCAGGACATTCGATTTGACAGTCTTCCTCCTCTGCTTCCTTGGCCAGAGCTTCAGGACACTTCCCCTGTGGGACACGGGGTTGGAATCAGCTGCTGCCTCACCAGGCGCCTCCCCCTGGTCCACCTTCTCCTCCTAATCCTCCTCCTCCTTCTCGGGCTTCAGATTATCTAGGGCTTATCTATTGCCTGGAGAATCTCCCCAGATTGGCAGTCCAACTCTGCAGTGGGCACATGGATCCTGGCATAGTCCAGCAGCCGTCTCATGATGGCCAGGTCCGGGGGCCCCAGAGAAATCCTGGGAGAATTTCTGCAGCCACTGGGACAAGAACGAGAAGATGGCACTGTGGGTGAGAGCAGGGCAGAGAGACATGTTATCGGGAGCTTGGCCTCTCTTTGGAACTGCGGGAGGGGGGCATTGGTATTTCCCAGGGCCTTTCATTTTTTGTCTCTCCCTCTGCTGCTCAAAATCCAGGAGCCCAGTGGGAAACCTCTGTCCCCTACCAGCAGGTGAGTGCGTGAGGACAGTCCCTAGGAGAGAACCCCAAGGTGAGGCTCCCTGGCCAAATTGGCCCTCCACCCTGGCCTAAACGCCCTTCCTGCTCACCTCCCCTCCACCCCAAGCCTACTCATGTCTTTGTCTGCTTTTTCTGCCTGAAGGATCTCTATGCTGTGACAGTCCACGGGGTGTTACCCTAAGGCCCGTGTTTAAGCCACCCAGACATCTAGAAGGAACTATTAGAATCTTCCCAGGGATGGGTTTGGGGTGCTAGGGCTCCATCCATAACAAACACCATAAATGGGGTCCAGAATCCTTTACACAAATGGGAAAAGGTCGCTCAGGGCATGAGAAAGGGTGGTGTGTGACATTCCTTGGGAAGGTGAATGGCACCTGTTACAGCCCCACCCTGCCACAACCGCCATGTTTGGCCATGTCACTTTATGGGGGTCTGGCCTGGGACTCCAGCTGGGACTCTGCGTCCTGTTCTGTGAGGACACAGGGCACTGGGCCCTGGGAAACAGCAGGAGAAGATCTGAGAGGTGTCTAGATCCCTGGTGGAACCACTCTCCTGCCTTTTCAGCATCAGGTCCAGAACCAACCAGATGGTGGCAATCTTTGGATAAAGGGCCAGAAGGTGGGCAAATAGGGAATCATCTACTTCACATAGTCCATGCGAACATTGCTGAGCATGAGGATACCATGAAGGAAGGCTCGCTTCCTTTCACTATGAGGAAGGACCAGGGCAGGAGAGAGGCTTTAAGTGTGCAAACCCCGAGGGGCACCAATGACCCTTTTCCCTACACCTAAGCGGGAAGCAGGCATGAAAAGCGTTCCTCAGTGTCCCAACAGGAACACTCTTCCAGGCTGCGACCACGGGGGTTGGGGGGTGGGGTGGAGCAGAAAGCTTCCCTGCTGCAGGACAGCCCTGGTTACCTTGGTCTCCCAGTGGGGAACAGGCCAGAAATGCCGGGAGCGCACCACATGTCTCCAGCAGCGGCACAGGCGACCACCGTTGTCTTCTCTGAAACCTGAGCCGTGGAGGTCTGGAAGCAGAACAGACTCATCTCTCCAGCTCCTCTGGACCGGCTGGTCTGTCCAGGCTGCTGTTGCTGCTGCTGGCCTCCGTTACCTGGCAACTGGGGGTTCCGAGTTCCATCCGGAACCGGGATGAGGAAGCATGGTCACTTCCTGGAGTTACCCTGCCAGAGCCTCCCCTTCATGGCTCTCCTGAGGCCACCAGCCCTGCAGGCTCTGCTGATTAAACTATCAACAGTTCCAAGAGAAATGATGGAGAAGTTGCCTCCCGTCACCACTAGAGGGCATAGAGTCACATGAGAGGGTGCAAGGATGAAAAAGAACAGCAACAGCAGAGGGATGGCTACCATCCTTCTTTAATCTATTATTATTATTATTATTATTATCATCATCATCATCATCATCATCATCATCATCATCATCATCATCCCTTTCTTCTTCCTAGTATACTTCAAACAAATTCACCTTCTTTCATTTCACCTACTGAACTAAAATGTTCTCATCTCTCATCCTTTGAATATGTATGTTCTTTATCTTTTCTGGGGTGTTAGGTACCTCTTGCTTTCCTTTAGGTTTCATAGTGGAATTTATAGTGATGTATACATTTCTATGCATGGTCTATGGGTTTGTTTATGGTGGATTACCCCACAAGACTGTAAGCTTATAGAGAAATAGTGGTGTTTACATCAATCATTTTTGTGCGTTCAGGACTTAGCAGAGTATTGGGTACCTAATTCACAATAACTATCTGTGGAAGGACAAATAACCTTTTAAAAAGTAAATTCCTTTAACAAAGTCTTCATAATCTGATAGTAATACAGAATTCCCACCTAAAGGATGGGAGCATGTAGCATTTTATTTGTTAACGCCAGCCATTGTACCATCTGTAAAAAACTTTTCCTGGAGTCTTTTTATCTTGTTCTGTTACTGCTGTTACTAGGACAGCCTACTCTATGCCTGTTGCCTTCTCTGTGTTCTCTTTAATTTATCCCATAACAAGTTAATTCCTTTAAGCTTTAGTGAAGTTTAGCATCTGGCTTTATTATATCCAAAGACTATCTGTTTCTGCCTGTTTTGTACAGAAGGTAGGAATACAACTCAGAGGTAGAACATTTGCTTAACACATAGGAGGTAAGGAAGGAGGAGGAAGGGGAGGAGAAAAAAAGGAACAGGAGAAGGGAAACATTGCTTTTCTTTATGCAGATACCCTGCCTTAAATACAGGGGTTAACAGTCTTCCTGTCTCTGACTTCCAAACAAGATAGAAATTCCAGATACAGCAACAGTGATACTTATTTGGTGTTAGTTATTTTAACTTTGTCCCTCTCCTGACATTTACTCTGTACCTGTTTTATATGTGGTTGGTTTTATGTACATGTTCATTTTCTGGGAAGAATCTATATTTTCATTAGGTTTTATGAGATGTCATATTCTCAGAAAGTGTCCGGGGCTTTGCATCCTACCATACTTATCCCTAGGAGACCATATCTGCAAAGGTGATTATGTCCTCTCTGTACATCATTTGATGTTATGATTTCATGATGCATCTTGAACCTTGTTTTCAAGAAAATGTTGTAAACAAGGCTTAAGCTTAACAGGCATGTTATGCCTCATGAAAACATTTTCATCATAAAATGTCCTGTCTGAAAAGAGCATCTGAGATCATTGTAAAATGCACTCTGTTACTTTTATTTTAGTCATTAACATTATTAGTACTATTTACTGTATTTACTGTATTTCATTACTTTGTTAGAGACCCAAATATGATGACTGTGGTGTAAGAGACTGTGTACACACAGCAGCCTCATGTCAGGGTTTTGAATTGGGTTTGAGAAAAGACAAGGGAGTTAGAATTTAATAGTTACAGGATTGGGTGACATTCAGCAAGGGTAAGCTTTTTACAAAGTGATTGGCTAGCTAACATAACTAACATTGGGTGAGCTATCTATAGGTCTCAGGAATGTTGGGTAATTTCTGTGCTATGGAATGGTTCTACTACAAGGTTAGTGGGCTGCTCAGAACAAATGCCCCACCCTGACATAAGATACCTTCCCATTCTTGTGGTTATACACAGGCTGTTCCTTGGGTAGGAAATCTAATGACCTTGTTTCTGGAATTGCTGACCCATGGCCTAGTTCCTGGTGACCTTGGGGTAGAGTCACTAGTCTGGTGACCTTTAGGTGACCTTTTTTAGGCATAGTTCTTGGTGACCTTTGTTGGTGTTCTCTCAATTTTAAATGATCCATTTGGATTTTGTGTGGGTTGTAAATGGTATGTCCTGTGTCAGAGAGCACTCCAGTATTAAACTGTGATATAGAAGAGTAGAACTGATGATGTAAAGGATTTACCATTGCTGAAAAACTAGTGGCATCAATTAGAATTTAGCTGAGGAAGACTGCCTGAAAAAACACTCCACATATAAGTAATATGCTAGCCAGGCCTGTTAGAGATTAGGATCCTGGAACATACATGTTTGCTCACCAGGATTATCTAGAAATGTGGCAGGGTGACATTTTTTTAATTTGTAACTTCCCAACATGTATTTGTTAATTTATGAATGTGAGTGAAAACAGACCAGATTGGTGGGTGTACAGTTTAGGTGAGGTAACTTTATCTAGTGAATATTGAATTTTGAATTAAGAGACTGTCCTATGTCCATATGTACAATCCTCATTGATACAGTTCTGTCAGTTCAAATTGAGATACAGGCTATTGGCTAAAGCTTTGTCAGGTTACAGGTCTCAGCAGCTAATAGTGTACACAGGGACAATATCAAACAGTATCTTATTAATAGCTTTCCCTCTACAAGAGAATGGCCTGTGTTTTTCCAAGTCAGTATGCCAATGTGTTTTGGTTTTTTTTTTTTTTTTCAACTCTGAGGTTAAGAGCACTGGATGCTCTTCCAGAGGTCAGGAGTTCAATTCCCACCAACCACATGGCGGCTCACAACATCTATAATTAGATCTGGTGCTCTCTTCTGGCGTGCAAGTGTACATGCATACAGAACACTGTATACATAATGAATGAATAAATAAATAAATAAATAAATAAATAAATAAATAAATAAGTCAGTTGTTGGCATTATTAAATTTTATTTTGTTGATGCATCAGTGCTCTAGTCTCTTATTAGTTAATATTCTCTGATAATCCCCAGTCATTAAGAATTTCATTCCTTTTTCTCTAGTGCTTTGATTTTTTTGTTTAAAGCAATGTCTCCTTTACATCAGTCATTCACATGTTATGTAGTTTATACTTTATTTAAACACTGAATGCTGCCTCTACTGCCCAGTGCCTAGAACATAGTCCTGCAACTCTTTTCAGGTGTGCCCTGACTGGTGACTGTGAAGTAAAAGAGACCTGTGAATGAGTGTCCAATGACACTGTTTTTTTTTTTTTTTTGTTGTTGTTGTTGTTGTTGTTGTTGTTGTTTGTTTGGGATTTTTTTTTTGGAGGTGAGTGATTACAAATAAAGAGGGACCTGTGTAATTATTGAGTTCACTGACCTACTTTGAAGCTGGTTTAGTTACAACACAAAAAGGGAGTTGGAGGAGGAAATGGCAATTAGTCAGGTAATCAATTCTGGACAGTCAGTAAAAGTGAAAACTGGACATTTGGGGGGATTCATGAACAATGGAATCAAGAATATGGATTAGGAGCTGAGCTTGTTTCTGGAAAGCAAATGTCTATAGTTGAACTAGTTAAAAAAAAAAACACAGAAGATCTGGAGAAACCAGTGTGGTAGTGCCTAACAGGAATGTTTTAACCCCCTATTTGAAAATGCACAACCTGAGAGAAAAGGTGTGAGTAATAATTAATGTGCACTAATACATACCTGAAATCCATGAAGAATATTGGACCATAAAGCCATTTTCAACTTTTAAAAATAATTTTTGGGATTATAACAAAATAATTTCAACTTACTCATCCCTCTCTACTCTTAGGTGTCAAATGCTGGGGTGAATGGTTGAGATGCCTACTTAACAATCAAAGCAGATGTGGCTGTCAGGTTCCCCCAGCACCTCTCAGTCCTTTCCTATTACAAGGTATGGGTATCATACCCAGATCTCTAGCCCAGGAGTTGAGCTGCCCTCCTCCAAGCTGCTCTTCCTTATGTATTCCAACTGTTTTGATTACCTGGTGTTTTTCATTTATCATTTATCCTCCTGGCCCTTTGATCTGGCTCTCCACTTCCCTCGCTTCTCTCTTCTCAAATGGCTCAGGTTCATGTCAACTCCAGACTGTTCCAGATTTCCCTGTGTCTGACTATGTTCTCTCTTCTACCTATAATAAACTTCCTACTCCAACATACCTAGCAATAGCCACATTCTTTTTCTTTTATTTTTCATTTTCATTGAGCTCTCAATAACTACTCCTTGCTTTCAAGTTAATGGCTACTTATTTCTTTAATAGTTGTTACTGTTTGGCTTTGACTGAAGTTTGGCTAAAGGACTTCCCATCTATGAGGTAGAGATGAATGCACTGCACACTGAGTATGTAATGGAATGTGCAAAATAAATGACCTGTATCTTGGAAGATAAACAGGTGCCCTGGGAGAGTGGAAGATTGTATTTTAAAAAATTTCCAAGATGAGGATATTGCAGGATATTTGATCCCAGTGTGATCCCTTAGATTGTGAACTGTAAAATGCTATGCTTTGTTTGGTCTGGTTGAGCCCTAACACAAACCTTAATTCCAAGAACTTTCTGTTTATCGTAAACAGGTGATTATGGTGTAGTTCCGTCAGCCCTAGAATATACCTTTAGTACAAAAGCTCTCTGTGCACAGGATTTAATAATGTTAACCCTAGGTCAAGAGGCAAAGCAAGAAACCAGCTGACAGGGATTAAAGAGTAAGTGGAAGTTTCAGCTGAAATGTATTTAAGACAGAGTGTAAAAGTAGAAGGAGTTTTAGATTGGTAGCTTTTGGGCTTTTTTGAGCTTTGAGCTAGAAAGCCTTTGGCCTTGGGTTCTTTTGGCCTATCTCCCCCCCTGAGCTGTCATCTGAACTGGTGAGCTTTTGGAGCTTTTTCCTCTTAGATGTGAGGTGAGTAGCAGGGTCAGATGTGTGCTTTATCTGACTTTCTGAACTAGCAGGTTTTCTCCCAGTACCTAGATCCTGGGTCTGTATTGTAAACTCAAACAATTGGGATTTTCATTTTTTATAACAACACTAGGGTTCTGTGAGGCTAGGGGTTGGGGCAAAGCTAGAATACCTCTGCTATCTGCATCATTTGATCTTTGATCAACTGGTAGAAGAGCTACAACTGTCCTGAGACTCAGCTGTATTGTCCAAGCTAATGAGGGAGTCTGCATGGGACTAGGAGTCAGGAACAACAGTAAGAGGTAGCTTATGGGTTTGTTCTGGGATTGTCCTCTGATGTAGCTGTAGGGAACTGTGGATGAGAGCAGAGCCCATGCCATGGTGAGTGTGGGGTCATTGTTCCCAGGCCAGGCAGAGCAGGTCTGCTGAGCTATTATAGCCTGACATGCTTTGACCGAGATGGGCTGTGGTTCAGACTCTGGTTTTGTTGTTTCCCATGTGGTGACCTCAGCAGAGATCCTTGTCCTCTGACCCTTCTTGAGTGTTGACTGTCCAAGGAGGAGGGGACCCTGTGGCTTGGGCAATAGAAAGTTGTGGTGCATATAGTATCACTATCTAGTGTGCACACCCAGGCATTGCTTTTGCTGTGCATTGGATAGATAGATTGGAAAACTGAAAGTCTCATTTCTAGAAATGCCTCGTGTTATATTCCACACATGGTTTTGTGTAACAAATTTTATAAATAGTTTTGAAACTGGTAAAAAAAAAAAAGTGGTGGTGGCCATCATTAAGCAACACTTGCTTGTTTTTTTTTTTTTTTAATTTATTTTTTACCTTTCAACTACCACCGGGCACAATGATGTGATTCAGGGAAATTTAATTTCTGGGTTCAAAAAGATTTTCTGAGATGCAAAATTTTGTCAGTGTCAGGTGTGCCTGGTTTAGGTAAGTGAATAGGGCAGATTACACATCTTGTGACATAATCCATGCTGCAAGAAACAGATAATAAATTATTCTCCAACTTTTGTATGTGTGAGTGTTGGCAAGGCTGGGCTGTGCCTAAACTCACAAGTGGACATGAGGGACTGCAAGCCATAGCCAAGCTTTATGATCACCTCCATTTTCTAAGAGACTTCCAGAGCAAAAGGACTCTCTGTAAAGGAGGTTAGTAGTAGCTGGGGGGTCAGAAATATAACAGTTTAGGTGCCATTTTATGTTTGTCTCGTAACAATTGTGGAATCTGTGTTTAATTGATTTGTATTAGTTAGAAAAAAAAAGGTATCTCTGGTCCAGTACACATTTTTCATACTAGAGTTTCCTTATGTCTTTTCATGTAAACTTGACTATATTTTAGGCTTATGTTTTTGGCTTTTTCTCTTACCCCCTCATACTTTCACAAACACTGTGCACATTCTTGATTATTGAAGTTTGTGTTAAGTACAGAAGTCACATCATGCCAGATTATGAGATTTGTGACAATAGAATCATCCCTTATATTTCTGTTTTCCCTTGTTTCTTACCAGGTGGCTTTTCTGATATGAGATAGAGATTTTGGATTGTTCTTTAGCAATCACATAAATACAATTTGCACTATGTCTATAGAATGCAGAAGAGATAACATGAAGGTGAGTGATACTATTTGGCCAGTTTACTCCTCTTTTGACATTTTCTTTTGGTGATCTGTCATTTTCTTCAGAAATTTCATGTTTCTAGTGGTCTCCATATTCTTTAACTGTATGATTTTATTCTCCTGAAAAGATTAAATCAAAACCCTGCCCCATCCCTAATTCAGGGGTGAAAATTGTACCTTTTTAGGCATGTGATATTTTTTATAGGGCAAAATGGTTTTTAGGAAATAGAAAAAGTATAATATCTCAATTAAAGTTAAAAAAATCTGTGAAAGTTTACAAATATACCTTAAAGTGTATTTATTTCTAGGTAATAAAGGGCATTCACTTTCATTTTCAGCCTGCCTTTTACAAGCAGCTTTTAAATAAAATCACTGTAAATCCTATGTGCCTGCCTCTGCCCCCCGGGTAGTATGTAAAAGGCATGTGGCTCCCAAATGCTGGGATTAGGGCTATGAACCACCAACACCCTGTCATTGTAACTCCTGAATTTAGAAAACAACTAATTAATAGATAACTGCTTGTCTCTGCTGGGATTAAAGGCACTGTCTATCACCACACTGCTCAAATATGTTATATTCACTCCAAATTATTCCAACTCAAACAAGTTTATACCTTTGAATTTACTTAAAACATTTTAAACCTCTTAACTGTTTTTAATATGAAACAACAAAAGTATCTTTTTTTATTTAAGAAGAAAACACTAGAATTCATAATTTTTTTTTTTGGACTCAATGACCATGCTGTCTGATGAACAGTTACCTCTGCTTATTTGGGAAATCTCTACTATTCAAATCTAATCATTATCAATATTGATAGGATCCACTATTTTTTTCCTGTGGAAACATTCGGTTTTACCATTGAAGACATAGTTCAGTAGTTTCTCACTGTCTACTCCTTTTAGTTATTTTTACTTCTTTTTGTTCTAGAGTATTTAGGTGTGCTGTTAAGTTGCTACTAAGAGATCTTTCTGACTATTTTTTTCTGAATGTGCTCAGTGGTATGAATTGTCTTCTGGTCAACACTTCCATTGTGTATTATGAGTTTTGATATGTTGTGTATTCATTTCATTGACTTCTAGAAAGTCTTTAATTTCTTTCTTTATTTCAGTTTGGATCCATTTTTTATTCATTGGAGTGTTGTTCAATTTCTATGAGTTTGTAAGCTTTCTATTGTTTTTGTTATAGGTGATGTGCTGCTTTAAACTTTAGTGGTCTGATAGGATGCA
Source organism: Meriones psammophilus (assembly GCA_036365155.1). NCBI lineage: Eukaryota > Metazoa > Chordata > Mammalia > Rodentia > Muridae > Meriones > Meriones psammophilus. The sequence goes on from JAEOAE010001582.1 coordinate 11,642, forward strand.
GAAGGTCATTGCAAGTTTCTTATATCTTTTGAGACTTCCACTGTTCAAGTATATCATCAATTTTGGAGAATAATATATGAGTTGCTGAGAAGAGGGAACAATCTTTTGTGCTTGGGTGGGTGTTCTGTAAACATCTTTTGTGTATATTTAGTTTTTTGATGTTAGTTAGGTGGAACATTTCTCTGTTCCGTATGGTCAGGAGGACCTGTCCATGATATATTGAAGTCTTCTCCTATCAGTTTATAAGGGCCAGGATATGATGCAAGCTGCAGAAGGGTTTCATTTATAACTTGGGTGCTCTTATGTTTGGGGCATAGATGTTAAGTATTGAAATGTTATATTGCTGGATGTTTTTTTTTTTTTTTTAATATGTTATGTCCTTTGCCATCTTTTGATTACTTGTTTTTGAAGTCTCTTTTGTTAGATATTAAAATTGCTTTACAAGCTTGATGCTCTAATTCATTTATTTGGAATATCTTTTCCAACCCTTTACCTTGAGATGATGTCGATCTTGATGTGAAGCTGTGTTTGATGTATTTAGAAGAAGGGTGGATTCTGTTTTATCATCCATTTTTGTGAGCCTGTGTCTTTTTATTGGTGAATTTGGGTCAATGGTATTAAGAGATATCAACAGTTATTGTAAATCCTGGTATTTTGGTGAAGGTGGTGGTGGTTTTAGCACCCTGTGTTGGGCTATATTTATAGATACATATTGTTTAAATTTGACCTTATCATGAAACATCTTATTTTCTTCATTTGCTGATTGAAACTTTCAGGGCACGGTTAGTAATTTGTCTTGGCTTCTGTAGTTTTTTAGAGTCAGAAGCACTCTATCTAAGCTGTTCAACTTCTAGCATTTTTACTGAGAGTACAGGATTAATTCCAATAGATCTGCCTTTTTTGGTTTTTGGTTGTTTTTTTTTTTTTTCGGTTTGTCTGATTGGTTGGTTAGTTTGGTTTGTTTGTTTTTTTTGTTTTTGTTTTTTGTTTTCAGTTGCAGGTTTTCATATTCTTTCTTTGTTCTGCATGTTTTGTATTTTGATTATTCTGTGCTAAGAGGACTTTCTTTTCTGGTCCAATCTCTTTGGTGTTTTGTATGCTTCTTGTGCCTTCATAGACATCTTCTTCTTTAGGTTAAGAAGTTTTTCTTGTATGATTTTGTTGAAAATATCTTCTGGACCTTTGATCTCATCTTTCTATCTTTCTTCTTCTAATCTGATTATCAGCATGTTTTGTGGAGTCATAATGTCCCAGAGTTCCTGGATGTTTCCTGAAAGTTTGTATGTAGACCAGGCTGGTTTTGAACTTACAGCTCTAACTCCAGTCGAGTGTTGGGCTTAAATGTAGGCCAACATGCCTGGCATCAACATCACCATCATTGGGTGCTGAGCATGGAATATAGAGTTTTAGGTATTTATTTTATTTTGTTTTTTATATGTAAGCATAGGTTATTGTGTTGATCTTCATTAACATCTTGCATTTGAAATTTTGCAGGGAGTATATTTAATTTCTTAGGATGCCATTTATTCATGACACTAACACTATCTTAGCTTTCTGAGTCATTGAATTGTAGGTGTGTGACACTCTTAATACCTGTTGTATTTGTTTTTTTTTTTTTTTAGTTTGTTTGCTTTATTCACATTTAATTTATTTTTAATTTAAATTTGTTTTTGTTTTTTTTTTATTTATTCTCTCACATGAACTCGTGTCTTTGATCACTTCCTCTGGGTGGTGCAGGCTTGGAAGGCTACAGAGGAAGATGATGCAGCCATCCTTGATGAGAAGTGATAATCTAGAAGGGAAGGAATCCCTCCCCAATTAGGAGACTAGAGAAAGGGCATAGGCGCAGAAGAAGGAGGGTCGGTGGGACTGGGAGGAGATGAGGGAGGGGGCTATGATAAGGATACAAAGTGAACACATTGTAATAAATAAATTAATTAAATTTAAAAATAATTTATCCATAATTTATCTGTTTTTATTTCAGTACCGTGCAGTTTTTTATTACTATTGATTTATAGTAGAGCTTGAGATCAGGGATGGTGATACATACTGAAGATCTGCTATAGTACAGGACTGTTTTAGCTATTCTGGCTTTTTTATTTTTCCATATGAAGCTGAGAATTTTTTTTTCAAATTCCTTAAGGAATTGTTTTGATATTTTGATGGGAATATCATTTAAACTATAGATTGTTTTTGGTATGATAGCAATTTTTACTATGTTGATCCTTCTGACCCATCAGCATGAGAGATATTTCTATCTTCTGGAATCTTTTTCAATTTCTTTCTTCAGAGGCTTAAAGTTGTTTGTTTGTTTGTTTGTTTGTTTGTTTTTTCATGCAGGCTTTTCACTTGCTTGTTGAGGATAACTCCAAGGTATATTATGTTTTTTTTTTCCTGCCTATTGTGAAGGGTGTTATTCTCCTAATTCTTTCTCAGTCCATTTGTCTTTTGCATACAGGAGTGCTACTGATTTTTTTTTTAGTTAACTTTATATCCAACCACTTTGATAAAGTTTTTTTCAACTGTAGGAGTTCCCTACAGTAAAATATTAGGGGTCACTTTTATATACTGTCATATATGTGAATATAAATACTTTGAATTCTTCCTTATCAATTTGTATCCCCTTGATTTCCTTTAGTTGTCTTATTGCCGTGGATAAGACTTTGAGTACTGTAATGAAGAGATTTGGAGAGAGTATGTGGCCTTGTCTTGTCCCTGAGTTCAGTGGAATTGATTTAACTTTTTTTCCATTTAGTTTGATGTTAGCTATAGGATTGCTGTATATTGTCTTTACTATTTTTAGATCTGTGCCTCTGTCCCCAGTCTCTCCAAGACTTTAAGCAAGAATAACTGTTGGATATTGTCAAATGTTTTTTCAGCATCTAAGGAAATGATCCTGTTTTTTTTTTTTCAATTTGTTTATATGATGGATTAAGATTCCCTATATTGAACTATCCCTGCATGCCTGGGATGAAGCCTACTTGGTAATGGTGGATGATATCTTTGATATGTTCTTGGATTTGGTTTACGGTTATTTTATTGAGTATTTTTGCATCATTGTTCATAAAAGAGATTGGTCTGAAGGTCTCTTTCTTTTTGGGGGTCTTTGAGGATTTATCAAGGTGACTGTGGTCTTACAAAAGGAGTTTGGTCATGTTGCGTCCATTTTTATTTTGTGGAATAATTTGAAGAATAACGATATTGACACTTCATTGACCGTCTTGTAGAATTCTTCTCTGAAATCATCTCACTCTTGGCTTTTTTTGGTTGCAAGTATTTAGATGGCTGCTTCTATTCCCTTAGGCAGTAAAAGCCTATTTAATATCTTTACCTGATTTAGATTCAACTTTGGTAAGTGGAATCTAACAAGAGAATTGTGTATTTCATTTAGATTTTTAAATTTTGTGGCATATAGGTTTTTGACATAAGATCTAATGGTTCTTTGGATTTTCTCAGTGTCTGTTATCTCTCTCTCTCTTCCTTTCCGACTGTTGATTTGGATAGTGTCTTTCTGCCATTTACTTAGTTTGACTAAGAGTTTGTCTATGTATTTGATTTTCTCAAAGAACTAGCTCTTGGTTTTGTTGATTCTTTGAATTATTCTCTCTGCTTCTAATGTATTGAATTCAGCCCTGAGTTTGGTTAGTCCTAGTAGTCTACTCCTGTTGGGTGTGCCTGCTTCTTTTTTTCTAGGGCTTTCAAGTGTGCCATTCAGTTGCTTGTATGGGATGTCTCCAATAGCTTATGAAGGCCTTTAGTGCTATTAAAACTCCTCATAGGACTGCTTTCATTGCAGTTTGGGTATGAGGTACCTTCATTTTCATTGAATTGTAGGAAGTTCTTTCTTTATTTCTTCCCTGACCTAGATTTCATTGAGTAGGGAGTTGTTCAGTTCCCATGTGTGTGTAGGCTTTTTGTTATTTCTGTTATTGTTGAGGTCCATCTTTAGTCCATCATAGTCGGATAGGATACAAGATATTATTTCAATCATATTGTATCTGTTGAGACCTGGTTTGTGACCTACTGTATGTTCAGTTTTGGAAAAGGGTCCATGAGGTGCTAAAAGAAGATAGATTCTTTTCTGTTTGGGTTAAAAAATTCTCTAGATATCTGTTAGGTTCATTTGATTCATGACATCCATTTGTGTCATTATCTCTCAGTTTAAGTCCTTTTCCATTGCTCTGTCCCTTGATGATAGTGACATGTTGACCTCTCCCACTATTAATGCACAGTGATTGATATGTTCTGTAAGTTTTATTAATGTTTCTTTTACAAATGTGGGTGTCCTTGTATTTGGGGCATTGTTGCTCAGTATACAGATGCCATCTTGGTGAAATTTTTCTTTGATGAGTATGAAATATCCTTCCTCATTTCTATTTATTTATTTATTTATTTATTTATCTATTTATTTATTTTTTATTTTATTTAGGAGCAATAACTGATATCAGGCAATATTTTCAAATTTGAAAGTATGTGTAACAGCATAGTTTTTTAAAAAATCTTTCAACATTTCATTTTGTTCTTTTTATATTTTTATTAATAATGGTTTATTCACTTCGTATCCCACCTGTACCTCCCTCCTTCCTCTCCTCCCAATCCCACCCTCCATCTTTCCCACCCCTATCCCTTTCCCAGTCAACTGATAAAGGAGGTCCTCCTCCCCTTCACTCTGATCCTAGTTTATCAGGTCTCATTAGGAGTGGCTGCATTGTCTTCTTCTGTGGCCTGGCAAGGCTGATTCCCCCTCAATGCAAGGTGATCAAAGAGCAGGCCAATGAGTTGCTGTCAGAGACAGTCCCTGTCCCCATTACTATGAAGCCTACTTGGATACTGAACTTCCATAGGCTATCTTTTGTGCAGGGGTTTCAGGCCATCTCCATGAGTGGTCCTTGGCTGGAGTATCAGTTTCAAAAAAGACCCCTGTGCCCAGAATTTTTGGAACTGTTACTGTCCTTGTGGAGCTCCTGTCCTCTCCAGGTTTACTATCTCCCAGTTCTTCCATAAGATTCCCTGCACTCTGCCCAAAGTTTGGCTATGAGTCTCAGCATCTGCCTTGACATCCTGCAGGGTAGAGCCTTTTAAAGGCCCTCTGTGGTAGGCTCAGATGGATGTCCTGTCCCTGTATTCTCCCTCATCTGATGTCTATCCTCTTTGCCTTTCTGCATGGGGTTTGAGCATCTTAGCCAGCATACTCCATCCTGATTAACTTACTTAGGTGTACAGATTTTAGTATTTTTATCTTATATTTTATATCCTATATCCACTTATGAGTGAGTATATAGCCTGTGAGTCTTTCTGCTTCTGGGATACCTCACTTAGGATGATCTTTTCCATTTCCCACCATTTACCTGCAAATTTCATGTTTTCCTTGTTTTTCATTGCTGAGTAATATTCCATCGTATAGATATACAACAACTTCTGTATCCATTCCTCAACTGAGGGCCATCTGTGCTGTTTCCAGCTTCTGGCTATTACAAATAAAGCTATTACAAACATAGTTGAGCAGATGTCCTTGTTGTATACTTGAGCGCCTTTTGGATATATGCTTAGGAGTGGTATAGCTGGATCTTGAGGAGGCGCTATTCCTAATTGTCTGAGAAAGTATGCCAGGTTGATTTGTAAAGTGGTTGTATAAGTTTACATTCCCACCAGCAATGAAGGAGGGTTCCTCTTTCTCCAAATCCTATCCAGCATGAGTTGTCACTCGAGTTATTTGTCTTAGTCATTTTGATGTTTGTAATGTGAAATCTCAGGGTGGTTTTGATTTGCATTTCCCTGATGACTGAGAATGTTGAACATTTTTTAAGTGTTTCCCTGCCATTCTATATTCCTCTATTAAGAATTCTCTGTTTAGCTCTGTACCACATTTTTTAATTTGGGTTACTTGATTTATTGGTGTTTAACTTCTTGAAATCTTTATAAATACTGGATATTAACCTTCTGTCAGATATAGGGTTGGTGAAGATCCTTTCCCAATCTGCAGGCAGTCATTTTGTTTTGACAACAGTTTCCTTTGACTTATAGAAGTTTTTGAGTTTCATGAGGTCCCATTTATTGATTGTTGCTCTTAGAGCCTGTACTGTTGAAGTTCTGTTCAGGAAGTTGTCTCCTGTTCCAATGACTCCAAGGCTCTTCCTTACTTTTTCTTCTAACAGAGTTAGTATGTCTGGTTTTATACTGAGGTCTTTGATCCACCTGAACTTTAGTTTTATGCAGAGTTATAAATATGGATCTATTTGCATTTTCCTACATGTAGACATCCAGTTAGACCAGCAGCTTTTGTTGAAGATGATATCTTTTTTCCATTGTATGGTTTTGGCATCTTTGTCAAAAATCAGGAGTCCATAGTGTGAGGGTGTATTTCTGAGACTTCTATCCAATTCTGTTGATCCACTAGTTGGTGTCTATGGAAGTACCATGTAGTTCTTACTACTGTTGCTCTAATAGTACAGCTTGAGATCAGGGATGGAGATACCTCCAGAAGATCTTTTATTATGGAAGATTGTTTTAGCAATTCTGGGTTTCTTGTTATTCCATATGAAGTTGGGAAATTTTCTTTCAAGGTCTGTAAAGAATTGTGTTGGTAATTTAATGGGAATTACATTAAATCTGTAAATTGCGTTTGGTAAAAGGACCATTTTTACTATGTTAATCCTGCCATGCCATGAGCATGAGAGATCTTTCCATCTTCTGATATCTTCTTCTATTTCTTTCTTTAGAGACTTGAAATTTTTTCATACAAGTCTTTGACTTGCTTGGTTAGGGTCACATCAATATACTTTATGTCCTTTTTGACTATTGTGAAAGGTGTTGTTTACCTAATTTCTTTTTCAGCACTTTTGTCTATTGTATACAGGAGGGCTACTTATTTTTTGAGTTGATTTTGTATCCAGCCACATTGCTGAAAGTATTCGTCAGCTTTAGGCATTCTCTGGTAGAATTTTTGGGGTCACTCAGGTATACTATCATATCATCTGCAAATAGTGATACTTTGACTTCTTCCTTTCCCATTTGTATTCCCTTGATCTTCTTTAATTGTCTTATTACTCTAGCAAGGACTTGGAGAACTATGTTGAAGAGATATGGAGAGAGGGAGCAGCCTCGCCTTGTCGCTGAATTTGGTGGGATTGCTTTAAGTTTCTCTCCGTTTAGCTTGATGTTGGCTATCAGATTGCTCTATATCACCTTTACTATGTTTAGGTATGTGCCCTGTATCCCTGATCTCTCCAATACTTCAAACATGAATGGATGCTGGATTTTTTCAAATGCTTTTTCAGCAACTAAGGAGATTATCATGTCTTTATTTTTCTTTCAATTTGTTAATATGGTGGATCATAACGATGGATTTTTGTATATTGAACAACCCCTGCATACCTGGCCTGAAGCCTACTTGGTTGTAGTGGATGATATCTTTGATGTGTTTTTGTATTGGGTTTGCAAAGTATTTTGTTGAGTATTTTTGCATCAATGTTCATAAGGGATATTGGGCTGAAATTGTCTTTGTGCTGGGGTATCCAGGGCTGCTTGCTCCTGAATAACTGGGTTCTGGAGATGCCATATTGCTTTGTCTTTTGTTGGTTGAGCTTTTACAGTGGCCTCTACCCATTGGGATATCTTAGGTGTTGGGTGTTAGTTTCTGGTACTTCCTGGAATCCTGTGGTGGGTCGAATCCCCTTGGCAGGAAGATGATTTTTCCCAAAGGAGCTCTCCTCCATTTTTTAGGTATGGTCACTGAATGGCAGGTGTTTTTCAGGAATTGCCACAGCTCATCTCAGGCATACAGACCTGAGTAGTAATTGTTGCCTTTGTTAGTAAAGGGGGCTATCCCCTCACCCAGAGAAGTTCTGGAGATAGCTGCCCTGCTGCTGGGTTTCTTGCTGTAAATTTAGTGAGCTGCTGCAGTAACCTGAGTGCCCTGTGGCTTGGTCAATTTAGTTATGGATAACTGGTTGTCCTTTGGAGCAGTATCTGGGGTTTGATCTCAGGGAACCCAGGCTTCTGTAGGTCTCAGTTTGGAGCTCTGTGCCCCAGTACACAAGTGCTAATCAGTGTCAGGTGAGCACCACTCTCATGTGTACAGCAAGAGGCTAGAGTCTGGAGCCTGTAGATAACCAGAAACTTTTCTGGAGCTAGGTGTCCTGAGGTAGGGCCAGATATTCCCCCACCTTTGGGTTTTCTCCCAACAGAAAGACCCATTCTGTACTGTTGGGGGGGTGTAGAGTGCATAGGCACTTGCTTGCGAATGGTGGCTCCAAGTTGGTGACAGGAAAGGAAACTGGGAACTTTTTCTGACAATATTCCCATATGTGGTGGTGGTAGTGATGGTGGTAGTGGTGGTGGGAGGGTCAGCTGAGTGCTCTAAGCTGGGACCTGCTGTTTTCCTCCCTGTGGGGTTTTCTTTCTACAGGAAAACCCATCTTTTAGTGCCCTGGGACACACAGTTCTGTCTGTGATGGAGAGTCGGTTACGTGGGTCTGGCGGCTGGAATCCCACTCAGGGCTGGCTGCTGTGCACCTGCAAGTCTACAGGACTGTTTCCAGGTATAGACTGGGTGACATTCAGCCATTCCCACTTGCTTCCTTCCCTGTGGGTTTTTCTTGAGAGTGGGACTCCCAGTCTCTGGTGGTCTGGGGCACACAGTTCAGCCTGGGATGGTGATCAGGACACACTTCTTGGGTCTATTTCCTTGAAAACCTTATTCCTGCCAAAACAGCCCAGGAAATTTTCCAGGGATTAGCTGGGTGCTCTGAGGTTGAACCCAATTGTTTTTCTCATCATTGGGTTTCTTATCACCTGGTAAACACAGTCAATGTTGTTTAGGGACCAACTGTTCCAACTATTTGTCACTGTGCAGTCTCTGTTACCCCGCTGATCAGTATGCAATCAGCCCTGCCATCTGGAATTTGTTTTTAATTTTTACTGAATATGAGTATTTTGATTGTAGTCATGAATATGAACCTCTTGTGTGCCTGATTCTCACAGTAGTCTAATGATGTGTTCAGAACTCATGAACTTATAGCAATTGATAGTACTGGGTCCCAGTTAAACACTGACATTTGAGACCAATTATTTGTAAGAGCAGCAAGAGCTCCTCACTGCTGAGCCGTCTCTCCTGCCTTATGTTGCTTATTTAAGATCATCATTTTTATTGCTGTTTTCACCTTTCTATTTTTAGCTGTTTAAACATGCATTCCCTTTTAGTAAAATCTTATTAAAGTTACAGTTTAAGCTAGGGCAGTGCAGATTTCTGGAAAATGAATAAACAACTGGAGTGAATGTATAATTCCTTGTAGAAGCTTCAGTAAAGACCTCTCAGTTATTACAATATTTTGTGTTTGTTTGATTGACTTTTAGGGGAGGCTCTGTCTTACTATATAGGTCTGGCTGTCCTGGAACTCTTTGCATAGAACATGCTGCATCCAATTCAATAAGATGCACCTGCCTCTGCCTCTGCCTCCTGAGTGATGGAATTAAAGGCATGACAGAATACATCCAACTTGTCCATCATTTTTCATCGTTAGTAACTGCTCATAAATTTCTCTGATGTGTACTTAATACTGTTCAACTCTTAATTTCTCTTTGTGTGTCTCTGTCTCTCTCTTTCTAGTTTGCTCTTTTCTCTCTGTTTGTCTTTGTCCCCATTAATTACCATGATTATTCCAAAGCTATATCCTATTCAAAAAGTTCAAATATGACACAGTTAAACTTCGTTATTCAGTTTTCTTCTAAAATGACTTAGTGATAACTTAACACTAGTTTTTTAATAGAAAAGGTTTAATCTTTATTTTTAAATATAGACTATACGTGACTTAGAAAGGAGAATATACAAAACAATGATCAAATAATAATCATGTGTTCTATGCCTTTTCTTTTCTCTGGTCACTCAAAATTTGATGTTATCAGCTATGATTATTGTTGCTTGCCACTCACATTATTTTTATCCATGTATTCACTGCAGTCCACTTTCCCTTCCACAAATATATGAACTCCCCTTTTCATATACTGATATTCCACATCTCTGATCCCTGGTCAAAACATGATATTCAGTGCCATGTTGTCTTTTGACTGATGTCACCCACTTGTTCACTGTCCCCTGGTAGCCCCATCTCATTTGTTGCTAGATAAAAATGTCATGATTGCGTTTTTTCCTTCCACCTGTCTTATAACAGGGTCCTGACCTACTCCCCCACTGAGTAGTAACTGAAGGTGATTCATAGATCACTCAAGAATCCAACTAATGGCTACTTCATACTCATGTCTTACAAACTAATGAAACTCCTTTAACACAGGTTTTTAAAGCACGCCTTTGGTTTTCCTTACAATCTAACCTTGAGGCTTTTTCTTCTTCCCTCCTTCACCTGATGCACAGAACCCAACTGTCTAACACTAGCACTTCTGTGTCAGAAAATAAATGAAAGAAACACAAGAAATATATGATTATATTACATATGAAATATAAATTTATACTGTTGCTACTCTTTCTGTTGTACAAATGTATGGCATATTTTAGAATTCAGTGACCTTCGATGATGTGCATGTGAAATTCAGCCAAGAAGAGTGGGCTTTGCTGGAACCTTCCCAGAAGCAACTCTACAAAGATGTGATGCTAGAGACCTGTGAAAACCTCACTGCTATAGGTAAGACTGCAATTTTTCTTTCACTTTTAAAATAAAGAGACAACTCTTACTTTGTTATTGATTCTCTTCTGTAATTCCAATTGAGAATGAGGAGGAATGAGGTGAATAAATCAGGCATGGTCCTAAGGGTCAGAAGATAGTGATTTAAGTTTTGCCTTAATAATAACATGACATTTCCTATAATATATATTTTCTGGTACTATATTTTAGGCTACAATTGGGATGACCAAAATATTGAAGAACATTTTCAAAGTTCTACAAGTAATAAAAGGTAACTTTATGTGCATGTTGATACAGATATAAATCTTAAATTTTAATGTGTCCTGGAAGTTTGCTGTTTTTTTTGTTTGTTTGTTTGTTTGTTTGTTTATTGGCTTTTTTTTTATTTTCTGTTTTGAAATAGATTTTTTTTTTCTGGGTATCTGTGACTTTCTTAGACTTGCTTGTTAGACAAGCCTGACCTCAAAATCACACAGATCTGCCTGCTTCTACCTCCACAAGTGCTGGGATTGAAGGCATGTACCGGCACACATGGCTGTGTCCTGGAAGTTTTAAAGAAAAGCAACAGTGTAAAAACAGTACTGCTTTAAGTGTACTTATGATCATTAAAATCTCATAATTCCATGTACTTCAATGTCAGGTATCTGATTTGTGTTTACAAGGCACTCCCCTAAGATAGAAGAAAATAAAATAATATTGTAACAAAAATACCATTTGAATCATATGGACATTACAGCTACTGACTTGAACTGCCAATCTGTTTAGTCTCACTCTATCTACTCAGATATTGTAAGAGGTATGCACACTGAATTGGTGATCAGTATGTGTCCAAAACCTTCTAATAAGCAAAACTTTCATAGTAGAACCAGTGTTACTCATTTTCGTGCAATAACATTGTAAAGTTTTGGAACTTCTGCTTGTCTTGGATCACTTTGTAAATGAAGTATCATTCATACAGTACAAAAATTTGTGAATGGGTTTGCTGTGGTAAAACTCTGAATTCTTACAATACTGTTAATTGGTTTTCCATATATAGGAGAAAACCTCATATAGAAAAATGATGCTATAAAAGCGAATCACATAACAAATGCTCTTACCATTACAGGGATCTTCAAAAATACCCATAATGAAGGGAAATACCGTGAATGTGAATAAAGTGATAAAACTTTAAAATTTGATTCTTCTTTACAATTAGAACAAATTACGAAATTAATTCATATAGATAAATATATTTATTAGTGTAATGAAATGACTGTGGTAAATATTTCACATGTGCCAATTTTCTTTGCAGGCATGAAAGCAGTCATACTGGAGAGAAACCCTTTAAATGCCCTCTATGTGGTAAAGCCTTCCCCTATATCACTGTTCTCCTATGGCATAAAAGAACACACACTGGAGAGAAGCCTTACAAATGTAATCAATGTGGTAAAGCCTTTGCAGAAAACAGTACTCTCTTAAGCCATAAAAGAACGCACACTGGAGAGAAACCTTATGAATGTAATGAGTGTGGCAAAGCCTTTGCACGAAACAGTCATCTCATAAGCCATAAAAGAACACACACTGGAGAGAAACCTTATGAATGTAACCAGTGTGGTAAAGCCTTTGCACAAAACAGTCATCTCATAAGCCATAAAAGAACACACACTGGAGAGAAACCTTATGAATGTAACCAGTGTGGTAAAACCTTTGCAGAAAAGAATAATCTCATACGGCATAAAAGAACACACACTGGAGAGAAACCTTACAAATGTAATCAATGTGGTAAAGCCTTTGCAGAAAACAGTCATCTCATAAGACATAAAAGAACACACACTGGAGAGAAACCTTACAAATGTAATCAATGTGGTAAAGCCTTTGCAGAAAACAGTACTCTCTTAAGCCATAAAAGAACACACACTGGAAAGAAACCTTATGAATATACCCAACGGGATAAAGCCTTTGCACAGTAGAGTAGTCTCCGAAAAAGGAAAAGACACACAGTGGAGAGAAGCCTTGTGAGGGTAATTAGTGTGATAAATCCTTTGCATGTAACAATCATCTCCTAAGACAACAACACATTCTGGAGGGAAACCATATGAATATAACTATGTGGCAAAGCCTTTGCACATAACATCTCCTAATACATAAAATAACACTTACTGGAAAGATGTCTGACTGTAACCAATGTGGACAAACTTTTGGACTTCAGAATAATGTCCACACTCATGAAAGAAATCCTAATGGACAGAAAGCCTGTGAGTGCTTTTAACATGGTGAAACCATTCCACATTTGTATAATCTTCATCATCATGAAAGGATTCATAATAGAGGAAAAACTTATGAATGTGTTAAAATGGTGAGGCCTTGCACAAATCTAGAGTCATCATCATCATAAAAGTATCCTTACTGGAGAGGAATTCTGTGAGTATAAGCAATGTGGAAAGGCCTTTGTGTACTTTGGTCCACTGATATCCAACACAACTGAAAAACTAGCTCAATGGAAATGACTTCCCTTTTCTGAAGGGGAAAGGGAATAGGTGCAATAGGAATGGAGGGTAGTACTGTGGGAGAGAAGGGAGGGGAACTACGATTGGAATTTAAAATAAATAAACTTATTTTTAAAAAGAATACAATGAATGGTGAATATCAATTACATGCAACAGTATTATATAATAAGGTGTTTAGGGGAGCCTCATTGATAATCCTGATTCTCAACATTTACTGTTTTCAATTGTCTCACTTTACACAAGAAACTTTTAGTCCAGTGGATGAATATGTAGGGAATGGTGAACTAACACCAGCCAGGAAGTCCTCTGAGAGTATCACAGCAGTGGTAGCCTGTAGAAGTTTCTTTGTATATGCATACCTATTGTTCCAGTGGTACTATTGAAAAACATCACAACCCAGACTGAATTTTGAGATATGGGAGAGGAGGCTTTCTTTTCCTTGTATGACCCTGCTTCTGGCCTAGATGTGTAACCATGTCAAGGGTGAGTTTTCTCTGCCTGGCTTCATCTAGAGAGTGTCTTTAGGCAATCGACACCACCAATCAAATTTGATAGATGGCCTTTGACAAAGATCCCTGATAAATCTCCCCTCCCTTCAAATATAGGATAATTTGGATCTGTGTTCTTGTTCTTCTTATTCATACAATACGAATGTGCTGTTTAATGCAAATCGAGCATCCTTGAATTGCCTAGTATTAAACAATTATCTACACCTATGTTTGGAGCATCCCAGGCACTCCCCAAGGGATATAAGCCTCTGTTTTCTGTTTTCTGGAATTAAAGTTGAACTTACTTTCTGAGGTGGTTCGCAGTGTGTCTGATCACTGTTATGCTTACAGGTCTTTCAAGCTTTATACATCATCTTCTGGCCCTCCTTCCTTTTGGGCTGGTGGGAAACAGCCTCCAGGCAGCAAGAGAACCACGTTCTCTGAAATGCTTGTGATAAAATGTTTCACACTTCATAGCATTTCAAATTTCATGTGTTTCTGGATATGAGATGGTAAATCAAACACTGTCTTGGGAGTGGGACTCTTTAAAATGAGTTATACCTAGTGTTGATTTCACAGTAAGCTCACAGGTAAGCTTCATGGTATGAAATCTTCTGAGGTGAGCACAGTGGCCTATGGAGAAGAAATAAGAGCAGACATTTTATTTCCCTGTTTTTAGTAACTGAGTACTGTTTTGATAATGTATGGGTTGATGTCAGAAGAGTGGAGCTCCTCTTCTGAGTAAACTAGGGGAAGGGGATAGGGGGGAGATGGAGGGAGGGTGGGAACAGTAGGAATTGAGGGAGTGGCCTTTAATAGGGATATATAATGAATAAATTTTGAAAAAATAAAATGAATTAGAAAAACAAACTTGACAGCAAAAAATTGAGTCCAGTCTGTGTACCCACCCTCCCTCAAAGAAAAGAAAGCAAATATAAAGAAAGAAAAGAAAATTAGAATCTTTGTTTTTGCCACCTTTCTTCCTTGTGAGCTCATTTTTTAATCATTTCCTAATGGAGACCATATTGCTCTCTCTGAAGTTTATATTTCCATAGATGTAGGTTTCATACCTGGAGCAAATGGTAGATGTTCATATTTAACATGTTAAAACAGACCTACCTGCTAATTTTCTCTTAGCAATCCCTCAGTCCTTCCATGTTATATGGTCCTCCAGGCTGGCATAGCCCACCCAATACCCTGAATTATTCCCAGGGCCTGAGCTAACCTAATTCCCCCCCTTCCCCATATATGGGCAAACTATTTTGGCTACCTGGTCCTGTTGAAAGCCATGCAAGAGCAACAGCAAAACATCTGTAGCACTCATGGAATTTGGCTCCCCTGTTAGCATAGTCATGATGAGTTTGTCTTGGAGAAGCATAACCCCAAGCACTGCTTATACTGAGGACTTTGTGCTGTTGTGGAACATAGCTCTGTTTGATGCCATTATGATGCCCATATTCCTTATAACATGAGTTGTATGAAAACTCTAAGGATGCTTCTAGCCCCCTCACTGGGCAATATCACTGGCATTTATTATAACAAAGCTTGATATCCTTTTGCAGATCAAGCTGGAGCAAATTAATGAATTAACCACTGCTCTTGAAAGGGACCATAGTTGTAGGTTTTAGCAATGACCATTATAATTAGAAAGAATTTGAAAAAAGATTGTTTGACAAGGTTGGGGAAGATGTTTTTGCTTATGACTCTGATGTAAAAAAATCTTAGAGAACAATAGAAAAGCCAGGGATGCTTTAAGATTGATGAGCAGAAACAATAGACCAAGGCAGCGTTGGCTATCTGAGCACCCTCAAGCTGGGTATGAAACTGAGACAGCAGGTGATTCCCCTATACTTGTTTTTCCCACTCAACTTATTGATATGATTTAATAAAAACTATTAATGAGTAGATGCACACCCCTTTAAGATTTAAAGTACAGGTGTCAGTACCATGTCATTTTTTTATTACTGTTACTCTATACTACTTGAGATGTGGGATGAAGATACCTACAGAAAATCTTTTATTGTACAGGCATGTTTTTATCAATTCTGCATTTTTTCATTTTTCCATATGAAACTGAGAATTTTTCTTTCAAGGTCTGTAAAGAGTTGTGTTGGTATTTTGATTGGAATTGCATTGAGTCTGTAGATTTCTTTTGGTAGAGTGGCCATTTTTACTATGTTAATCCTACCAATCCTAGAGCATGGGAGATCTTTCCATCTTCTGATATCTTCCCTGAATTTTTTTTTTTTCATACAAGTCTTTCATTTGCTTGATTAGAGTCACACCAAGGTACTTTATGTTATCTGTGGCAATTGTGAAGGGGTGTTTTTTCCCTAATTTCTTTCTGAGCCTCTTTCTCTTTTGTATACAGGAGGGCTTCAGATTTTTTTTCAAATTTAATTTTGTACCTAGCCACTTTGCTGAAGGTGTTTATCAGCTGTAGGATTTCCCTGTTTGAATATTTAGGGTCATTCATGTGTATTATCACATCATCTACAACACAAGCTGGACTGGATGTGGAGAAAAGGGAACACTCCTACATTGCTGATGGGAATGTAAACTTGTACAGCCACTTTGGAAATCTGGTGCTTTCTCAGAAATTTATGAATAGTATTACTTCAACATTTAGTTATACCACCCCTGGGCATATATTCAGTATATTGTCAACCATACAAGGACATTTGCTCAACTATACTCATAATAGCATTTTTTTTATAATAGCCAGAATCTGAAAACAACCTAGATGTACCACAGCTGAGGAATGGATACAGAATTTGTAGTACATTTACACAATGCAATTCTACTCAGCAGTTAAAAACAAGGAAATCAGCAGGCAAATGGATGCAACTAGAAAAGATCATCCTGAGTGAGGTATCCAGAAGCAGAAAGACACTCATGGTATATACTCACTTATTAGTGGATATTAGTTGTATAATACAGGATTAAAAATACTAAAATCTGTAGTTCTAATTGAGCTAAACAACAGGGAGGATCCTAGGGAAGATGTTTAATCCTCATTCAGAAGGGCAAATGGGATAGACATTGGTAATGGGAGAAGACAGAGAACAGGGCAGGAACCTACCAGAGAGGGCCTCTGAAATAATATACATAGCAAGGTATTGAAACAGATGGTTAGACTCATAGCCAAACGTTGAGCATAGAGCATGGACTCAAAAGAAAGATTCAGGAGATAGAAAGACCTGGATGGGAAAGGCACACCACAAGAAGGCCAACTGAACCAAAAATATGGGCCCAGGGGGTCCTGTTCGAAACAAGGACCATGCATAAAGAACAGCTAGAACCCTGCTCAGATGTAGCCCATAAGTATCTGTCTCCTTGTGAGTTCCCTATTAAGGGTAACAGGGGATGTCTTTGACATGAACTCAGTGGATGGCTCAGGAGTAGGATCAACTACTCCTGGGAGGTGCAGCCTTTCCAATACACAGAGGAAAAAGGTGTAGCCATTCCTGTTGAGACCTGATAAGGTAGGCAAGAATATGATAGGGGAGGAAGACTTCCCCTATCAGTGGACTTGCAGAGGGGAATGTGTGAAGAAGGAGGAGGGAAATTGGGATTAGGAGGGGAAGAGGGAGGAGTTTATGGGGGATATAAAGTGAATAAAGTGAAATTAATAAAAATTTAAAAATGAACAAAAAAAAACTTCAGCAAAGTAAAATGAGAACTATAATAAAATTTTAAAAATGCATGCGAGAATTATAGGACATCAAAATCCAAATGTGCCAGTGAGTGAATTTTTTGGCCATCTAACTTTTGGAATGTACTCTTAAATGTACAATTAAGAGAAGTCCCTTGGATAAAATGAGTGTCCCTTGGAGAAAACTACACTTTCATTTGCAAGTGCTTATCAATTAGAGATAAGGGTTGGGACAAAGCCAGGTGTGCACTTCTCATTTCAGCTGTATAACCACATCTGGTGCAGAATATTAAAAGGCCTAGTGCATGCTGCCTCAGTATCTCACAATTTATATATGCTTCAGGCATCTTAATTTATAGTGCTTTCTTTGGGATCCTCTATCCTTTCTCTCTGTTACACTCTTCTGGCTGAATTACAAATGTCTGTGGAGGGAATGAATTTGATGGAAAATTTCCATTTCTACTTGAGTATTCTGAGGTCTGTCACTGAATATCTATCTTCTCTACGGGTCTCTGAATTTGTTTCCATCAGCTGTAGGAGGAAGCTTCTTTGATGATGGAAGAACAAGACCCTAGTCTATGAGTATAGCAGAATGGTGTCAATGGTCATTTTATTTCTTTTAGTAAAATGTAGTATTTTTTTTTCTCTAGAACCCTGGGCTATGTAATTTCTTTTTCTTGTTCAATAAACCAGTGTCAGGTGTGGATTCCATCATGTGAAATGGGCCTTAAGTCAAACTATAGATTGGTTATTTACTCCTACAACTGTTGCATTAATATGTCTTACAGGACAATTATAGTTCAAAGGTTTGGTAGCTGGGTTAGTGTTTATATTTCTCCTTTTGTAGTGTGCAGAGTATTCCCTGTATCAAAGTTGCTAAGATGTAAGTGTGAAGGTCCTATATAGGCACGATTTATGTATGTTCAATGATTTGTGTAAGTGTTGTCTCAAGCAATAGGGCATTGCAGTCATTTTGTGGACAGCAACCTCTAGTCTTGACAAAAGCCTATTTTGTTTTGGCATTACAATCACACTACTTTGGCTAATACCTCAGTAAAATATAACCTACTGCCAGTACTGGATGTTTTATTTAGTGACAAGAGATTTCCAGTTGGGACTTTCCTGTTATGTGGTGATTTCATTTATATTGGCTTCTTACATGTATGTATTTTAGAAAGTTTCTATTGCATTAGGTTTCCACTGTACCAAAGAAATGACCCTTAATTTTACCTGTCTTCATGTTACCTTTTCATTGCCCTCTTCCTTTCCCAATCCACTTCAATTCTATCTTTTTAGCCCACCTTCTACTTGTACCAAGTATTTTATTTCCCTTTCCTATGGAGAAATCTCTTCCTCCCCCTAAGCTCCAGTTCTTAATCTGTATGTATCCCCTGCAGTATTATGTTCAGTTGCTTGCATATCATACATCTTGCAACTAATATATATGTAAAAGCAAATACATACCCTATTTTTCTTTTGGGGTCTAGATTCTCTCACTCTCAGTTATCTGCAAAGCTGTATTTACCTTCACATTTCATGATTTGATTTTTTTAAAGCCTGAGTAATATTTGATTATGTAAATGCACTAGTACTATAGCAAAAATAGAAATACACACTGGAAAACAAACAAAATCTTCACAAATGGTGCTGACCAAACTAGGTGTCTATACATAGAAACATGGAAATTGAAGCTTATTTTCACTCAAAAGTCACCTCCAAATGGATTAAAACCTCACAAAAGTTCATATACAGTTAAAGTCTTGAAGTCAGCACAGCTATTTGAGAAAGAACCAACATAGATGAGTTGCATGTTACGATAGCCTTAATGCTACCTTTCAGGCTTGGTCTTGATCTCCACTTGCTACATGCTTAGAGGGCTTTCAATACTTGTACAACCTGGGGACATTAGAGCAATGGAAAATTTTTAATGAATCATTTATGCCTTCACCCTGGAGTACTGCTTCTAAGCTTCCCCAGAAAAATCCTGAGCATACTGCTCCTCTCATATTTAGGGGAAATATCAATTATCTGGTCCTACATGAATGTCTTCCTTGTGGAAGTTGTCACTCACATAAAAATGGCAGATAATTCCTTATGAGACTAAATCTACCCCTGTGCTTCCTCAAGAAGAAAATAATCAGAACAACATATTCTTAAAAAGGCAAACAAAGATTGTAGTGCTAGGAGAGTCGATAGCATTTGAGATTAAATACCTCATACTGTTGTATCCTCAGATGATTACTTGGCATATAAGATTAGGAGAACATACATTAGGTATGTTCTCAATGACTAGAAAAAGATGTAAATGAATGGCTGGAGACATCTTCACCTACACTAGGGTCTATAATGATGGACAAAGAATGTCTTGTAAAAATGATTTTTAAAGTGAGGTATTAGGACCTCTTTTTCTTAGAAATATCAGCTTTCACAGTATCACTGTGGTGTTGTATGACCAAAATAATGAAAGAATACTTAGATTTAGCACATTAGTAAATTCTGCAAAGATATGAGGTATAGACAATGCATTATGCCAGGAATTTAATAATAACTGTTGCTGCTTTGGCATAAATGGTTTTTCTTGAGGCTGTCCATTAAAATATAATATACTTCTTGGGACAAAGCAATATGCCCAAGCTGGCTTGAAGATTTTCTATCTATTGCCATTGAATCTGAGAATGCTTCCAACCTGAGAATGGGCTTTCAGGCTGTGGCAAATATGCCTCCAGATTTTCAAAAATGTCAGGTTATGGTATTGATGAAGAAAAATAATAGTAAAACATAAGGTTTATCAGTGATGACTAAATTTATGACCAAGAGACAGTTAAAACTCCTGTCTGGGGACAAGAAGGATATCATCTATGTTTTAAAACAATGTGAATCTCTCTTTTATTATTGAACTCTGTCTAAATAAAGACGCATTATGGCTGCCAGTCAGTCCAGACTCTAAGTGTCTTCGGACAACCATGTCTGACTCGTTTCTGCCCCACCTTATCCTTCCCTACTCTCTGGAAACTATCAACTGCTGGGGCTGGTCCCCTGTCTTTCACCACACTCTGTCTTTTTTTCACAGTAGGGTGAATACTCACAACTAAAGATCTAGAGCTACATTCTTCAGAGTAGATAGGACATGTGATATCTGTTTTCTGAATCTGAGTTACCTAAATCAATATCGTCATTTATATTTCTATCTACTTATGTACATACTATTTCACTTATCTATATCAGTTGAAGGATATTTAAGTGTTCTCATATTGTACCTATTGTGAACAGAATAGCAATGAGTATGGTTGAGAAAATATTTTTGAAGGAGTATGTTGAGTCCATTGTGCATATGTCAAGGAAAGTTATAAGTTGTCCATATGGCAGATTTATTTTTATCATTTTGAGAATTCTGCACACTTATTTCCACTGTGAATGTACAATTTTGCAAGCTCCCTTTGCCAGAGATCCAAGTTTTTGCCTGTCCAACAGAAGATGTCAACTGTCAACCTAATTACTGCTTCCTCCAGAAAAATAAAATACTAAGGGAAAAATATATAATACCTGTATTATTTATCTAAATTACTATTTTGTAATTAAAATTTGAATACTTATATTGTCCACAAATTAAAAAGTAACATAGACAACTTACTAAAATATGTTTTCAGAAGTAGTTTCTATTCTGAAATAGAGTGTAACTATATAACATTGCTTAAATGAAGGTCTCTTATAGTTATGGTTAGATATGCATTTTATATAAACTTACTAAAAGTAGAAGTAAATTATTTCATTTGAAGACACTAATGTATTTTATTATAGTCCAGTTATTGAACTTAATGATGGGTGAGTCATGGTGCTTGAGAAAGATCCCCAAAACTATCGTTGTGCTGACAGATAAGCACAAAGCCATGCAGAACAGGACCAAGCCCAGAGGATCCTCAAAGGACAGGAAGGTCACTACCATGGGCAGGTACTGGTTTCTCTCAAGGTTTGGGTACTCTTGAATTCAGCAAGGGATACATTCCTGCTAATATATGGGGAGAAAGTAAATCAACATCTCAACTCCTACAAGTCACTCCATGAAGAAAGATTTCCAATGATATTGTCTGCATCCTACCACATTCTCTTTTACTATAGTGCCAAGAAGGACACTAAACATACATTATTTGTCATTTGAGATATTGGTTGCCTAAGTTCTTTTTTTCTAGCTAGGTCTATGATTAAAGATGGTATTTTTTCTGTGTTTCTCAGTCAATTGTGTCTTATTTATGCTTCATTCTGCCACCCTTGTTTATCATTAATTTTTAGAGTTTATTCACTTTGTATCCCAATTGTAGGCACCCCCCTCATCTCCTCTAGGTCCCACCATCCCTCCGTCCTCCTCTTCTATTCTTCTCCTGTAGTCCTCTGATAGGGAAGGTCCTATCAGACCCTATCCTATCAGGTTCTATTAAGACTCCCTGTATCCTCTTCATCTGTGGGCTGACTAGGTGACCCCACCATGGAGAAGTGATCAAGAAGCAGGCAGCCAAGTTCAGAGACTGTCTCTTCTCCCCTTACTAGGGTTCCCATATGGAGACTGAGCTGTCTATGGGGCTACATCTGAGCAGGGTGTCTAAGTCCTTTCATTCTCTTTGGTTAATGCATCAGTCTCTGCAGGGCCCCAGGACCCAGAATTTTTTTTTTTTTTTTTTGCTTTGTTGATCTCCTTGTGTGACTCCTGACCCCTTTATGTCCTTCTATCTTCCACTTCTTCAATAAGACATTTTGTGCTCTATACAAAATTTTGCTGTGTGTCTCTCCATCTGCTTCAATCACCTGTTAAGAGGAGTCACTTAGTGTACATCCGTGGAAGGCTCCTATCCTGTTCTCTCTCTTCTATGTGTTCTGGCATCTGTCCTGTTTTCTTTTCTGAAAGAGAATTAAGCATCTTCCCTATGTTTCTCCTTGTACTTTAGCTTTCAAAAGTCTGTAGATTTTAGTATGTACAATCTATATTGTATGGGTAATGTCCACTTATAAGTGTATATATACCATACATGTATTTCTGCTTCTGGGATACATCACTCAGGGTGATCTTTTTTAGTTCCATCCATTTGCCTGCAAATTTCATGATTTTCTTGTTTTTAATACCTGAGTAGTATTTCCTTGTGTAAATGTACCACAATTTCTGTATCCTTTCCCCCACTGAGGGAAATCTAGTTTGATTCCAGATTCTGGCTATTATGAATAAAGCTGTTATTGTCATAGTTGAGCACATGCCCTTTTTGTATGGTTGAGCATCTTTCTGATATATGCCTAGGAGTTGTTTAGCTGAGTCTTAGGGTAGCAGTATTCCCAGTTTTCTGAGAAAGCACCAGACTGATTTGCGAAGCAGCTGTTTAAGTTTAGATTCTCACCAGCAATGGAGGAGGGTTCTCCTTTCTGCACATCTTCTCCAGCATGTGTTGTCCCTTGAGTTTTTTATCTTAGCCATTCTGATGGGTGTGAGGTGGAATCTCAGAGTCTTTTTGATTTTCATTTCTCAGATTTTTAAGGACATTGAGCATTTTTAAGTGTTTCTACACCATTCAATATTCCTCTTTTGAGAATTTTTCTTTAGCTCTGTACCCAATTTTTAATTGGATTATTTGATTTGTTAGGTTTCTATATATTCTGGTATTAGCCTTCTGTCAGATGCAGAATTGGTGAAGATCCTTTCCCAGTCTGTAAGCCATCATTTTGTTCTGCTGACAGTGTCCTTTGCTTTAGAGAAGCTTTTAAGTTTTATGAGATCCCATTTTTATTGTTGATCTTAGAGCCTGTGCTGCTGGTGTTCTGTTCAAGAAGTTGTCTCCTGTGCCAATGTGTTCAAGCCCCTTCCTCACTTTTTTAAAATAACAGACTAAGAGTGTTAGTTTTATGTTGAGATATTTTATCCACAAGGACTTTACTTTTGTGCAGGGTGATAGGTATAGATCTATTTGTATATTTCTGTGTGTGGACATCCAGTTAGACAAACACCACTGGTTGAAAATGTTCTTTTTTCCATTGAATGGTTTTGGCTTCTTTGTCAAAAATCAGGTGTTGTAGTTCTGTGGGTTCATTTCTGGGTCTTTGATTGAATTCCACTGATCCACCAGTATGTTTCTATGCCAATACCACACCATTTTTACTGTTTCTCTGTAGTACAGCTTGAGATCCAGGATGGAGATACCTCCAGAAGTTTTTGTTTGTTTTGTTGTTTGTTTTTAACAGAGAAGATCTGGGTATATTTTATTTAATTTGATATTACCAAAATATAATTCAATGTATAGTCAATCTTTAAAGACATTATTCAGAAGATATTTTAAATTATGTATTTGACACTGACTGTGTTTATTTGGATGCCAAATTTGGATTTAAAATATTTCTCTTTGTGTTGAGATTTCACAACAGCCATATCTGAAAAAGTAGATCCACCCACCCAAGCCTTTACAGCTACACTTAACAGTTTTCCTCAGTAACTGGACTGAAATATGTATTTAAATGAAAATTTGGTTCTTCTGCGGTGCCAGGGACATTTTGATGTAGAGGGCCATTGTGAACCACAGTTGCACTTCAGGGAAGTTCTGACAGGAATGGCATTGAGGGCGGCCCGACCACTGGATTATTTTAACTATTCTGGCTTTTTTTGTGTGTGTGTGTTTTATGTGATGTTGAGAATTGTTCTTTCAAGGTCTGTAAAGAATTGTGTTGGTATTTTGATGGGAATTGCATTGAATCTCTACATTTCTTTTGGTAGAGTGGTCATTTTGTAGTTATTCCTACTGATCCATGAGTATGGGAGATCATTCCATATTATGATATTTTCTTCAATTTGTTTCTTCAAAGACTTGAAGTCTTTTATACAGATTTTTCACTTGCTTGGTTAGTCACACCAGTGCACTTAATGTTATTTGTGGCTATTGCAAGGTTGTTGTTTTTTTTTTTTTTTTCCTAATTTCTTTTTCAGCCCTCTTGTCTTTTGTATACAAGAGGGCTTCAGATATTTTTTAGTAACTTTGTATCCAGCCACTTTGCTTAAGGTGTTTATCAGCTATAGTAGTTCTCTGGTAGAATTTTTAGGGTCACTCATGTATACTATCATATCATCTGTGAATAATGATACTTTGACTTCTTCTTTTCTGCCTTGTATTCCCTTGATTTCATTGAGTTGTTTTACTGCTCTAGCTAGAACTTCCAGTACTATGTTGAAGAGAAAGGAGAGAGGGGAAAACTTAACTTGTCTCTGATTTCAGTGGGATTGATTTAAATTGATTTCCATTTAGTTTGATGTTTTCTATAGGCTTGTTGTATATTATCTTTACTGTGTTTAGGCATGTGCCTTTTATCTCTGATATCTCCAAGGCTTTAAACATTAATTGAGCTTGGATTTTATTAAATGCTTTTCAGCATCTATTGAGATGATCATGTGGTTTTTATTTTTCAGTTTGTTTATGTGGTGGATTGCACTGATGGATTTCTGTATATTGTACCTCTCCTGCATTCCTAGAATGAAGCCTACTTGGTCATGGTAGATGAAATCTTTGATGTTTTCTTGGATTCATTTTGTGAGTATTTTATTGAGTATTTTTGTTTCAATATTTATAAGAAAGAATGGTCTGAAATTATCTTTCTTAGTGTATCCCTGCCTTTTAGTTAGCTTTTGTGAGGTATAGCTATCAAGGTGAATGTAGCTTCATAGAATGAGTTTGGTAATGTTCCTTCTTTTTTTGTTTTGTGATATAGTTTGAAGAGTATTGGCATTATCTCTTCTTTGAAGATCTCTGCTGAAACCATCAGGCTCTGGGCTTTGTTTGGCAGGGAGAGTTTTGATTACTGCTTCTATTTCATTAGGACATATAGGTCTATTAATTTAGTTACCTGATCCAGATTCAACTTTGATAAGTGGAATCTAGCAAGAAAATATTCTATTTCATTTAGATTTTCAAATTTTGTGGCATATAGACTTTTAAGGCAAAACCCAATGATTCTTTGAATTTCTTCAGTGTCTATAATTATACTCCCTTTTATTTTCTGATCTTGCTGATTTGTATAGTGTCTCCCTGTGTTTTAGTTAGTTAGGCTAAAGGTTTATCAATCTTTGTCATTTTCTCCAAGAACCTGCTCTTGCTTTTGTTTATTCTTTGAATTGTTTTCTTTGTTTCTAATTTATGATTTCTGCCCTAAGTTTGATTATTTATACTCCTCTTGTGTATGTCTGCTTCCTTTTGACTAAGTCTTTCACGTGTGTTGTTATGTTGATTTGAGATGCCTCAGATTTCTTTATGAAGGCACTTACTTCTATGAACTTTCCTCTTAGAATTACTTTCATTATTTCTCATTAGTAGTGTGTAAGTTGTGCCTTCATTTTTGTTAAATTCTAGAAAGTCTAATTAGTTTATTTCTTTCATAATCCAGCTGTCATTGAGTAGAGTTCAGTTTCCATGCCTATGCAGGCTGTTTATTATTTTTTTGTTACTTTTGAGGTCTAGCTTTAGACCATGTTGTTCTAATATAATACAAGGGATTATATTGGTATAATGTTCTTTTTTTGGAATGTATACAATTTACCGTTGTTCATTCAAATGCTGATTTTCTCCTCCACTGTCTGGTTTCAATCCAGGTATTGCAGTGTGATGCTTTTTCTAAGCATCACCTGTCTCAAGTTTGCATAAACATGCCACCATTTGTTCTCTATATTGCCAATTAAAACAACCAGCCCCAATACTGAGCAATGGAGAGGATAGGGTGAAACATCCTGGTCCAGAGTGGGAGGAAGAGGTAGGAGGCAGAAGAGGAGAGGAGAATCTGCAGGAGAGGACTTGGCACCACATTCAGAAATTAACTGGAACTAAAATATCACAAAAAGCAAGTATGATGGGTGAATCTGAATGGTAGGAAACTGTGGGCTTGGAGGTTTAGGATGGAGTAACTGTTGGCCAACATTGTGCTCTAGGTTAATTAATTAAATCCTAGTCTCTCTGTGGTGATTTGGTTATACAGCTGTTTAGGAATAACCACTGCTTAACCAAAAGATTTATCAATAGTAAATATTAATAATCTACAACAAAGGGCACCCAACTAATCTAAGTATCCACACCCTTTAAATCCTACATTAATATAATTTGGTGGGGAGAGGAATAAGCTCTCAGCAATACAACACAAACTTTAAACCTAAAAACTTCCAGATAAATTACTGGCTCTTTAAAAGAGATTCTTAAACATACCTTAGAGCAAAAGACAGCCTACTTTGGGGAAACCTGAGACTGAATAAAACTGGTTGCCACTACAGTCTAAAAGGATGAGAGAAACATTAAAACAGACTTCATTGAGCTTGGCTGATAATCTCTTTTATGTTTTTAAGACAGAAATAAAGGAAAGTTTAGAAATTATGACCATGATTACATTCATATTCCTCAATTTAACTTTAATAATTGATTTAGCCTTTTATGTCTTCTCAAAGGCAAAGGCTTTCGAAAAGATACTGGAACAACACATAAAACAAGTAGAACAATATAAAGAAATAACGAATGTTAGAAACAGGACATAAAAAAAAGAGTTACAAAAACTTAAAGAACATAAGAAACAACAGGACAATATGGTAGAGGTTTTTGAAAAGATACTGGAAAACACAAACAACTAGAACACTATAAAGAAAAATTAAAAGTTAGAAGGGAGGCATAAAACAAGAGATTGAAGAGATTATTGAACAAAACAAACAACAGAGAGATAGGTGTGAAATATGGGTACAGACTTAAGAAAAAGAGTTTAGAATACTAAGAAAATACTCAGGCAGAGGCAAATATAATAATAAAGAAAGCCAAACAAAGGTTGTTAGAAAACAAACTTTAGCATATCCAGTCATTGTACAGCAGAGATCAGCAGATGATGATTCCCCCACAGGATTACCATGAGGCTGAATGGCACCCTGTGGAAGTGCTAGACCTGAGAAAATTTAAAGAAAGTGTCACCAATTTTGGAATGCATTCACCATTTGTAAAACAAATGCTGATTTCCTGGCCAATCAGTAGTGTAATCCCAAAGCCTGGGAGGATATGTCAAAGACAATAAAAGAACTTGAGACATATTTACAATTGCTATCATGGTGAAGAGGAGAGGCTAGAGAGATAGCATACAAAAATAGAGCCAGGGTTGTTGGTGTTTCTAAGGAACAGCTGCTTGGTGATGGCCAATAGGCTGACACAGAGATACAAGCTGTATATAATGAAGAAACCTTAGCATTATGTCACTTAGCAGCCTTAAATACATGGGACAAGGTTGAGGAATCAGGAAAAAGGCTTGAGCCATTCTCTCAGGTCATACAAACTCCAAGTGAAACATTCACTAATGTTTTGCAAAGCTGGGGATACAAGTATATCAGATCCACTAGCTAGAAAAGCACTAGTAGAACCTTTAGCTTTTGAAAATGCAAAGTTTGAATGCAAAGAGTTAATAAGGCCATTAAAAGCAAGGTGTGCACAAATAGACAAATGGGTTATAAATAGGATTGACATCAGACATCAATTTGCCCTTGATAGGAGAAGCTACCCCTAAAGATATTGGGAAATGTCTTAATTTTGATGGGCAAGGTTGCTGCAAATGGAGTTACCAGGAAAAACAAAATAATTCAAAAAGGGAGCCTATACGTCCTAGAATATGCAGAAGATGTGGCAAGGGTTGACATTGGATTAGTAAATGTAGAGCATAGATAAATGGGGTAATTCTTTATCAAAAATGCCTGAGGGAGTCTTTCTAAGGCCCCAATGCATGACAGGGATCCTCCTCCAAAAGAAAGTTAAACACCACTGCTCTGGGAATAAACATTAAAAACTTCAACAGTGAAGCCAGGGTAGGCTTTATAGGTAAATAAAAATAAATCAATAAATAAATTGAAAAAAAATCAGGAAAGGATCAAAAAAACAAATATATTGGCAAACTTCTATAAATGATCAAATGATCATAGGCCAAAGTTGAAGATAACTTTAAATAATATTGAAATTGAAGGCATGGTGGGTACTGGGGCTGATGTCACAATTATCACTCCTAAATTCTGACCCCCAAATTAGCCAATTCAAGAGGTGGATATCCAATTCCAAGGAGTTGGAACTTTATCTAAAGTAAAACAACATGTCAGATGGCTTAAATGTATAGGAACAGAAGGTCAAATAGGAAAATTAAGGCCATATGTGGCTGAGATAACCATAAACTTATGGGGAAGAGATCTGTTACAGCAATGGGAGACCCAGATTAACAACACCCAAATTCAAAGGCAAAACAGGTAATACTCCTGATAAACAAGTTAAAATTATTTAAAAATACCATCAAAAAGAGTTACAGGCTGCCCAGGCTGTCCATAAACCAAATACAACACAGGCATTCTTTTCAACTTCATGTTGGAAAACCACTGCTAATAAAACCTCCACAACCTTACCAAGGTGGTTGGCTGACCAACCTATTTGGATTGAACAATGGTCTATGAGTAAAGACAAATTCCTGGCACTAGAACAGCTAGTCGTGTAACAGCTGGAGGCTCAACATATAGAGGAGTCCAACAGCACTTGGAATTCTCCTGTGTTGTCATCAAAAAGAAATCCGGCAAATGGAGGACGTTAACAGATCTCAGAGCCATTAACAAAATTATTCCGCAATGGGGTCATTACAATTGAATCCCATTGCCTTCCTTTGTTAGCTAAGGAATGGCCTATTATAGTGATTGATTTAAAGGATTGCTTTTTCACAATTCCTTTACATGAGCATGATAGGGAAAGGTTTGCTTTCTCAGGACCCACTTTGAATAGAAACTGTCCAATAAAGAGATATCACTCAAGGGTCTTAGCACAGGGGATGTTAAACAGTCCTACTTTGTGCCAATATTTTGTACAACAGCTGTTGGAGATAATTCATAAGCAGTTTCCTCAATCCATAATTTACCACTATATAGATGCTACCTTATTACCTGATTCAGATACAAAAACATTAGAAAATATTTTTGATGATATAAATAGAACTTTGCCTTGTTGGGGTATAGAGATTGTTCCCAAAAAAGTACAAAGACGAGATTCTATTAATTACCTAGGACTCCAAATAGGTCTATAGAAAACTTCACCACAAAAAGTACAAATTAGAAGAACCCAATTAAAAATTCTCAATGATTTTCAAAAATTGCTATGCGATGTTAACTGGCTATAGCCTACATTTGGTTTAGCTACTCAAGAGCTAAATAACTTATTTCTAAACTTAGAGGATGATAAGGATTTTAAAAGTCCAAGAACATAATCAACTGAAGATGAAAGTGAATTGGCTCTGGTAGAAAGGAAATTACAAGATGCACATATAGACCATATTGATCCAAAAAGGGCCTGTATTTTGGTTATCTTGCTTTCCACTCATTCTCCCACAGGAATTCTTATGCAGAAGGTGGACTGTGTCTTAGAATGGATATTTTTGGCACACAAACAAAATTAAAAATTAAAAACCTATATAGAAAAGTTACTGAATTGATCCTAAAAGGAAAATGAGAATTCATCAGTAGGCTGGAATAGATCCAGCTGAAATTGTGATGCCCTTTACCAATGCTGAGATTGTATCATTATGGGCAGAGAATGGCTATTGACAAAGAGCTTGTTGTGAGTTTTTGGGAGAAATTAGCAACAGATACCAAAAAATCAAGTCACTTCAGTTTATAAAAAGAAACAATTGGATTTTCCCTCGTATAATAAAAGGAACTTCAATTTTTGGAGCGCCCACATTTTATACGGATGACAATAAATCTAAAAGGACAGGTTGTAAGTCAGAAAATCTGAGTAAAGTGGTGGAAAGTCCTTATGATTCAGTTCAAAAATCAGAATTATATGAATTATGTTGGTGTTATCAAGTTTTCAAGAATCTCTTAATATAGTCATTGACTCTCAATATGCAGAAAGTGTTTTTCTACATATAGAAACTTCTGATCTAATTCAGTATAATTTGGACTTAACTTCACTGTTTCTTCAATTACAAGGAGTAATCAGAAACATAAATAATCCATTGTATATAACATAGATCAGATCTGATATGGGTCCACTAGGCCCTCTAGCACAAGGCAATGATGAAATTGATCAACTATTGACAGGAAACGTGTTAGAGGCCTCAGAATTTCATTTTAAAAAGACCATGTTAACAGCAAAGGTTTAAAAAGACAGTTTTCTATCACTTGGCAACAAGCCAAAGAAATTGTGTGAAAATGTTCCATTTGTTCTTTATATAACTAAACTCCAAAACCTGCAGGAAGTTACTCTAATGGTAACCAAACAAATGAAATTTGGCAAATCAAACAAATGAAATGTGTTTTATTTTATAGAGTTTGGTAAACTGAAATATGTGCACCATACTATAGGCAAATATTCAGGGTTCCAATGAACAAAAGCTATAAGTTCTTAGAAGGCTGATTCAGTTATTATGCATTTATTAGAACTGATGCAAGTTATGATTATTCCTATACAAATTAAGACTGATAATGCTACAGCATATTTCTCTAATAAAATGGAAAGATTTTCTTACATATTATAAGATAAATCCTGTAACAGGTATGCCTCACAATTCTGCTGGTCAAGCAGTCATTGAAAAATTGAATCATACTTTAAGGGACATGCTTAACTAACAGAGAAGGTTATTAACACCCCCCCAGAGACCGATTACAGAATGCTTTATTGACCTTAAATTTCTTAAATGTTAATGAACAACAAACAACAGCTGCAAAAAAATACTGGGTTATAGAAAATAAAACTGCTGAATTATTTCAGCCTATATATTTCAAAGATATCCTAACTTCACAATGGACAGTAGGGAATGTGTTACACACTGGGGAAGAGGTTTTTCATATGTTCATACAGGAGAAGATAAATTATTGGTTCCTTCAAAACTAATAAAAATCAGATATCACAAAGGAAGACCACCTGAAAACATTGGTCACACAGAAGAAGAGAGAAATCAAGAAGACCAAACAAAACAGGTAATAAAAATTGATAATCCCTTCACATGGGAACAACTCTAAAACTGACTGAGACATAAAAAAATGTCTCTAGCGGAATTTCAGCAGTGCATGGCCAACAATTCCTTGGCTATAATAGCCTCAATATTTATTATGCCATTCTTTTAATTGGCATTGATAAAATTGGTTTACAGTTTAATTTCATTCTGAACATCTCATACATTTATAATTTTAGAACTGTGTTATACTTGTGAGAAATTATATGTTTGAAGAACAAAAGGAGTGAATACTGGAGATGCTGGACCAAACCTGACAGAATCCTCCTTCCAGCATGCTGAGACATTGACACATCTGTTTCTGTACCTTGCATGTTCCAGAATTCTGCTTGTTCCTGCCTCAACTGCTTCAATTGCTGTTTTTCATCATGACTTGTTCCCAAGAGAGCTTTGAAGAAAGCTACAAATCTTAATTTGTCCAGCAATTTAGACTTATCTAAATAGGACTTTTATTAACTCTTATTATTTTCTCAACATTCAAAGACTGGACCACAAATATTGCTTACTTAATTAAACATTTTCCTAGTTTTCTTTGGGTCCCCAACAGGATTTCTGCATGTCCAAAATGTCAGCTAGAAGAAATCAATGAGAATGATATCCTATATTCTTTAAAGGGGATTGGGTAGGTTTTTGGTTGTTTTCTGTGGCTACAAGTGTTTATTGTCATTGGGAGATGTTTATAAATTACTAATGGTCTTATTCAGAGTGAAACTCTTATGCCCAGTTCGGGAACCCTAAAAGACCAGGGATACACTCTGCTAAGAATACATGAGGTTTTTAAAATTGTATACATGTCCAGACATGGGACACAAACTTCCTGTGGACACAGGAGAGGAATGTAGCCCTGAAATCTAGGGAAGCAAGGTTTTTATGGGACAAAACCGCAAGCAGGGACATACATGCTTTGGCATTACATGATTGGGTAAGGGAAATTGACTTTTGAAATGATTGGTCCACTTTGGGCAGCAAGACTACAAACAGTTCTGGCCTGGTCCTATGGGCTGGTTTCCTAGTAACTGTATAATTAGTGGGCAGGAAAAAATGCAGTAAGGCTAATTTGTCCCCTCAGGGCATTAAGGCTAGTTCTTCCCCGAAGGAGGCTGGACATGTCTCCAACTAACTAGCCTTTATTCATGCTTCTGCTCTAAACTTTAAAACAATACCCACTGATTTTAAGCCTTTGGTCTCTGAAATACACTAAGAATTAATGTAATTGAGATTTTAAAAATGAAATAAAATGAAGTTTCAAATCTTTCTTCCATCTGCTATGTTTCCCATAAACTCTACTGTGTGCCTTCCTTGTGAAAGGAACCTGGCAATGTGCCAACAGGCCTCGCTCTGATTTTTTTTATTTCAATCTTATTATTATTATTATCATTATTATTATTAATTTGGGTTTTTGAGACAGGGTTTCTCTGTGTAGCCCTGGCTGTCCAGGCCTTTTTGTATACCACGCTGGCCT
This sequence comes from Meriones psammophilus, assembly GCA_036365155.1. NCBI lineage: Eukaryota > Metazoa > Chordata > Mammalia > Rodentia > Muridae > Meriones > Meriones psammophilus. The sequence continues at coordinate 44,377 of JAEOAE010001582.1, forward strand.
CAAACTCAGAGACATACTCACAGACATCTACTTGCCTCTGGCTCCCAAGTGCTAGGATTGAAGGTGTGTGCACTATGCTTGGCAGGATTTTCTTATAGCCTGGTTGAAATCATACTTTATGACTTAGGATATGTCTAGACAAGTGAGTGTGAAGAGCTGGTAGGGGTGCAAACACTTGCTTTTGGAGAGAGGATTTCTCTTGTGGCCTTGCATGTCCTGAACTCATTTTGCAAACCCAGATGGCCTGGAACTCACACCAGCCTCTGCTTGCCCCACTGACAGCCACAGGCATGTGACACCACACCTGGCTTCTTGTTATAGTCTTTAAAAATGATTTATAATCTCTGTCTGCCTTCCTGAGACCAGCCCTGTTTTGACTGGGAGAGTCGGCACTCACTAAAAGAAAGGGGGACAATGACCCCAGGATTCCTTCTGCATTGAGCAGGGATTGGCTGGTCCCGGCTGAGCAGGAGAATTTAAACTGGACACATTTAAACTGAGAATACATAAATTTAAACTGAGGCTCTGTGTGCAATGAACTAGCTTTACTTACTAATGGACCCTTGAGCTTTTTTTTCACTCTTCTAAGAAGTGTAAATCCCATCTATCTGTTTATTTTTACATGTATGACTGTTTTGCCTGTGGGGATAGGTGTATCTGTGTATCAGGTGGATGCCTGGTGCCTGAAGAGGCAGCATTGACAACCCACAAGTATTCCCTTGAGTTTTTCTGTTGCCATCTGTTGCTTCTCATGGGACCTACACATTAGTCCGGTTTGTTACCTCAATGAGAGTCCCTTGGAGAAAACTAAGATTTTCATTATTATTATTATTATTATTATTATTATTATTATTATTAAAAGGGAATGAGTGTTCTTTTTGGAGGAAACTTTATTTATTTATGATTCATGGTGTAGTTCTCTTTATTATGGAAGATTTGTTCATTATTTGCACACTATTCTGTCTGAACAACAGAGGAGGGCGCCAGGTATCAGTATAGATTCTTATGAGCCACCATGTGGTTGCTGGGAATTGAGATCAGGACCACTAGAAGAGCAGCCTGTGATCTTAAACTCTGTGCCATCTCTCCTGCCCCTCATTTCTTATTTTAATTTTTTAAATTTTTATTTATTAATTTTACATCCCTGTCTTAGACCCCTCCTCTTCTCCTCCAAGTCCTACCCTCCCTGTTTCCCTATAATCCTCACCTGGCTCCTCAGAGAAGGGGATCATACTGTCTCTCCGGTGCACATCCACCCATCCCAGCATATCAAGTGGCATCAGGACTGAACACATACTCTTTTGCCTGATGAGGCAACCGCAACAGGGAAAGTGAAAGAAGAGCTAGTTTGTGGGTCAGGGTGCATTCATATGTGTTGGTCCTGCTGTGTTTATAACGCCTTGTTTCACTTGTGTCCTTCCCTCCACTCAGGTGCTTACACTTTGCACACAGAGTTTCTTGAGCCTTTAGGGGCTTAGGGTTTCTTGCAGACATCTCATTTAGGTGGAATGGTCCAAGGCTTCTCACTGTTTGCATATCGAATGGATGTAGGTCTCTGTATTTATTCCCATCTCCTGCAGGAGGAATTTCCAATGATGGCCTAGCAAGGCACTAATCTCAGAGTATGGTTGTGCTCCTTTAGCACAACTGTAGCATTTACATTTCTCTTATGTCCTTGGCCTCTGTAGACTCAGGTTCCTGGCCAATCAAGCAGTATTGGATCAAGGTTCCTTCTCATGGAGTGGGCCTCCTGAAACCCAACTAGATATTAGTTGGTCTCTTCTGTGACCTTTATACCACAAGCGCACCAGCAAATCTTGTAGGCAGGTCACTGTTGGAGAGTGAAGGGTGTATGGCTGGGTTGGTGTGTACTTTTCTCTTCTGGTGGCATGCAGCGTATGTTCCTGTATCGCAAACAGCAGTCCATAAGGGTGAAGGTTCTCAGTAGGGGCCAGCTGGGATTCGCTGTGTCCAATGACTTGTGAAGGTGTTGTCCTCAGCAACAGAATCTTACCATCAGATTGGGGAGAGCACTGGAGGATGGACACAGGTGAGGGGCCCCAGGACCTGCTTTGATCTAGCACAGAGACCTGCATACCGACTCCACAGGACTCTGGGAAGCCTACTCTCAAGACACGCCCTTGTCTGTTCTTATTAAATTGAAATAAATACATAGTATTAAATGAAAACATCATATATATATATACATATATATATGTATATATATAAAGCTATATATATATATATAAAACTAGTTATTAAGTGACACGTGTGTGCCACCAGAGGGCACAAGATTCCTTGACAGATGGTTTGATTGCCACCGTGTGGTCCATAGGATGAAACCTGGCACCTTGGTGAGAGAGGGATTCTCTGTGTCACAGAGCCCTGGCTGTTGCAATGAAAAAGGTCGGCTTTTTTTTTTTTAAGATTCATCCATCCATCCATTCATTCATCTATTCATTCATTGTACAGCATTCTGTCTGTGCACCAGAAGAGGGCACCAGATCACATTACAGATGGCTGTGAGCCACCATGTGGTTGCTGGAAATTGAATTCAGGACCTCTAGAAGAGCAGACATCATTGTTAACCTCTGAGCCATCTCTCTTGCCTCTAGTTTTTTTTTTTTTTTTTTTTATCTTTAAAAAAGATTTATTTTTTATGTAATCCGCGTTTCTGCCTTACCAAGACTAGTCCTGCTTTGACTGGGAGACTCTGAAATTAATTTAAAAAGGGGAGTGACCCAGGATCCCTTCTCCAGGGACCAGGGACCAGCTGGACTGCGTCTAATCAGGAGAATTCAAAGCGCACATTTTTTTCTGCAACAAGTGGCTTCCAGCAGCCCTGTGTGTTTACTTCCGGTACCAGGGGATGGGGCGATGACGCCACAAATTGGCTCCGAAAGGCTCCTGATCCAGTAGACTCCGAGGGGCGCAGGACGGGGACATTTACAGAACACAAGGGACCAGGGAAAACGCTGTGTGCGTTGTGGCGCGAGGAAAGCGCTTCCCAAGGGATACTTCTGGGTCCTGACAAAGCTCTAGGCTAAGTAAGGAGGAGGAGGATGCCTTGTGAGGGTGTAATGCAGTGCGTACAGCATTCTGGGAATTGTATTTCTATGTCTGCGACTCGGCAAAGCGGACAATACAGTGAGACCCCGGCTATGTTACTACAAACAATCCCAGAAGTCTTTGCTCTGAGGCAGTTTTCACAGAGGCTCCCAGCCGGCACAATGCACTCTGGGATTATTTGTAGTTCCCTGGCTATGGAGTGCTTGGCTTTAAGAATTCTCCGTGTATGGGACATTTCATCATGAGTTCAGTGCTCTTTCGTAAGGATGTTCACAGTCGTACGACATAAAACAAATTTTTTTCCTTTTTTTTCTCTATGAGACACCTATAATAGAACGTGAGTGGCCAGATGTGGAGCCGAAATGAGGTAGATAGATATAAAGCCTGGACAGCTCCTAAGAGGGTGGATGGGGTATTGGAGCTTTTGGACAGAACTCTGCTGAATGTTAAGTGGGACACGAGCACCCACAAGCATACATGCCATGTCTTCAATGTGTTATGTACTGTTGAAAAAGCAGGCACTTGAGGAAAACTATAAGGTTATATTCCAAGAAGCTGGCAGTTGGTGGAAATTCAAAGTTCAAGAGTTAGCACAGCACCTCTTCATTTCCTAGTTCCTCATTCTGCATCCTGTTATTTTCAGGTATTTCAGACCGAACAAACAGCATCTTTTCGGGCTGGAAATGGACTATAGTTTTCAGTTCAGATAGGTAGTAGCATATGATTCTTGAGGATTCTCTTAGAAAACCCTTCCCAGTAACTCAAAAGTTGACTTCTCATGCCTGGTGTTGGAGTTTTTGTTAGATGGAGGGACAATTGTCATCACAGATGGCAAAATTTCATTGAAACTACATTTTAGTTTTATACAACAGCTTACATGGATTGTACATAGCTTAGATAGTTACTAGTATGATTCCATATTACTTTTTCAGACATCCTTATTGTTATTTTACCATCTTCCCTTTTGTATTTCTTTCTGTCTTACCTCCGAAATTATTATACCCCCTTTAAGTTTTGCCCATTTCCTCTTTCAAATCTCTATACCTTTCTACTTCCTACTGCCCCCTTGGTGCCTTCCATTCTTACCTTGGAAATGGTCACTATTTCATTCTTGGTTTTTTAATTACTGCCGGATATAGACTCACATATGAGTACACACATATTCAGTTTAAAGCTGGGAAACTTAGAAGAGAGAATATGTGAAATTTGTCTTTCTGTGTTTGGATTACCTCATATAACATGATTTTTTTTCTAGTTCCATCTATCTACCTGCAAGTTTTATGTCTGCATACTACTCAATAGTGATGCATTTTAAAATCATGACCTAAAGAGCTAATATTTAATTCATTTTAAGGTTATTTAATAATTACATCATTTTGTGCCTTCTCTTTTCTTCCCTCCAAACCTTCCCACAGACCGCCTATTTTTCTTCAACTTCATCTTCTTTTTCAAATTTGTATTATGCTTTTAATATAAGTTACTCAGTTCAATAATGTTACTTCCATGCATGTTTTCAGGGTTGATTGCTTGGTATTGGATAACTAAATGATTTTATGCTCTTTCCTGAAAAGATTTTTTTTTCTCATACTCTCAGCATTTATTAGTTCCCTGCAGATTTTTGTGTAGGATTAAGGACAATGGTTTCTTCCTAGACCACTTTTGCATGTCTATTAGCATTTTCAATTTTTAGTTGTTTTTATACAGGTATATTGGTGCCTTTTTCTTTATTTTTTATATTGGTCCACCTTATGGGTGTAGCTTCTGGTATTATTAGGACACACATTACCAGACCATACTCTGATCCTCTGCCATATATATATATATATATATATATATATATATATATATCCTGTTATGCATGATCACTGAGTCTTAGATCTGGGAATTGTTTTATAGATGTATCAGATGTGACTTTTCTCCAGAATTCTGCCTTGTGATTGGTTGTGGTTGTGGTTTTAAGTCATGATTGTGGTTCGAGGAAAGCTCCTTGGTCAGTGGTGAACTATACTTATCTATGTGCATTATTAAAAGCATTTAGGGTTGCCACATGTTTATATTCATGCATGTACTTACATGTATTATAGGATTTATGTAGATAAATCACAGTATGATTGCTTAAAACTCTTTCAAAAATTTTCTGTTATTTCACCCACTTCCTTCTTTTTTTATATTTATCCTGTAAAGACCTGGGACTTACAGCTCAGGAGTTCAAGATCGCACTTTCTCAGGAATTCCTACAGACCACAACTCAATGCAAAAGCAAGAGCATTTTTTTTATTTCAATCGTGATAGGTCACCTCAAAAGGCATGAGATGGCCCCAAGCATGCAAAGCACAGGGTTTTTATACTTAAAAATCTGGCCACTTTTTGCTCTATACATTGATTGGTCAGCAAGAATAGCATGAAGATAGTTTACGCTTAGTTGTTTGCAGTTTTGGCCATTTGTGAGTTTTCTCAAAACAACTCACCCTGCCCTTCAAGAGCTACCTGCCTCTGGCTTTCATTCAAGGCTACCTCAGAGCAGTTCATCTTCCCATTTGAGAGCCATATGCCTCTGGGTTTAATTCAAGGATGGGAATAGTCACAGCTGTTTTTTCTTTACAGTTGTTTTCATTCTCGGTGGGCTCTCATCCCCTTTTCTTTGTGCTCCAATTTTAACCTAAAATTGTGGATCAACTCTCAGAGAGATTGATCCTTCCTCTGGAGCATCAGGACCTGAACCACCCTTACACATTCCCTAATGAAGGCGAGTAATCAGTTAACAATACAGGGTACTATTGTGACAAGGAGCAAAAGGGTAGCAAAAGGTCCCAGTAAGAGAAGCACATAGGGGAGCAGACCATTAAACCCATTCCAAAGAAGAGATTCTATTAATTCTCATCTCCTCTTTTCAAGATCTTTTTGTAATTTTTTTTAATCTTTCCTTTAACAATGCCTGATTTATTAGTGTAAAAACAGCATTTCTCCTGTAGGGCTAAGCAGATTCCTCCTTTTTTGGCTGTAAGGAGGTCTAATCCCCTCTGGTTCTGGAGAACTACTTCTGCTAAGGAATTGAGCTGGTCTTGGAATTCATTGATGATGCTCAAAAGCAATTGTACATCACTAATTAACTGTTGAGACAGTTTGTTGTATTTATATAATAAAAAAAAAACCAAACCAGCTGACCCAGCGCCTATGGAAGCAGTCAGCCCAATTCTCACTAACAGAGGAATAAACTGAACGGCTCTCTTTGTTCTTCCAACCATTAAGTCACAGCTCGGGACTGGGACTGTCTTTTCCCCTGGAATGATGCTTATATCAGGGAGTAAGGTTGCTGTACACAGGTCCCAGT